>JADDOH010003100.1:0-82604 GCA_016648135.1 Agrypnia vestita
AGATGAAGGATTATTTTCTAGGATAACCCGCGTATTGTAGTCTTGAGAAAGACTGTTATATTGTACCCAACGTTTCGGACGATAGCACTGGCATTTTCAAAGAGATTTTGCGCCTTGTATTTCGAGTTCTGTTTTGAATTGATGGCAAGCACACCCGTTCACTCCAGAAGTCGAGATCCAAGTGAAGCCTAATGCGAGGCTAATTGCTGAGTTTACTTTGTGACCTGGTAATTCTTCTATTATTGTTGGAAATTCCGTTATTGTTAGTTATATTAATATGGTCATTTACTGCGTCTGTACTTGGAATCGGGTTATTAGGGGCTGATTTTGAAAAGATTTTACAGTCATTAAGAATGGATTTCCAAGTATAAGGAATTCGGATCGCGTCGTCGCGGCAATTCATGTTATTTTTATTTTTATTTTTATAACTTATATTATATATCTCTATATAGAATATATATATATATCGTAAATAATTAAAAAGCGAGTGGATTGTCTTGAGAATTTTTTTTATGTAACGCATTTTTATTTTATGCGATAATGAAAACAGTTGTGTGAGTGTATAATTGATCACTTATGCGTAAATGTTTTGTATCTTGACAATTTGCGGTAAATAAAACTTTCTGGATACTGGAAATATTTAAGGCTGGACATTCACTGGAAATGCATATTTCGTCGTTTTTTACAAAAATGTGAGTTTTTATTTTTCATTTATATCAGAATGTATATTCTAGACTACAATTTTTTAGAGCAATAACTTCGATAAAACTTTTGTTCTTATATAAAAGTAATAAATATAACATTATTTACGCTAATTAAGAAAATATAAGCATTATTCGATAGACCGCGGCCAAAAAAATCGTTTTTAGTGTCCTGGTCGGCGCAAAGTTTTGATTAATGTACGCATAATATATATTTTTATACTTATAAAGTATGCTTCATTATTTAGAATCCGTATTAAGGAAATTAAGAAATATTCAATATTAATAAAGTTATAATGTTTTAAATTTGCAAGAAATTTTTACGTTTTTTCTTGATTTTAAAACGCTTTTTATTTACATAAAGATATGTTTTTTAAACAGTACACTCTATTTATTACAGTATTTTGAGGCTTTACTCACTAAATAAAGGTTAGTTTTTTTTAATAAAAACATCTTAATTATTATTTTAAAATAAAAATTCCAAAGCATGAATTGTGCCAATAAATGACTAGTTATAAAACAGAACATCGGTCGAGGCGTCATCTGAGTTATTCCCCTAAAAAAATGCAGTCTAGAATATATACATACTGAAATAAATGAATAATAAAAACCCACATTTTCGTAAAAAAAAATGACGAAATATGCATTTGCAGTGAATGTGCCGCCTTAAAAACAGTTCTATAAACGTATAATTCAGCATCCCTTCTACAGAAATTCACCGATCGGGCGACCGCCACTGGTAGCTATGTGCTTAAAAATGATTGTAACGTACCACATACACATGGGCTTTCCTGGTCTCGCATATTAATCACATAGCCTGTCGTCACTTTGTTAAAAATAACGGTGACATTTAAAGCAAAGCGATTACAAGATTTAAAGTGAAGAAGACTACAAATAAAAACACGCTTTATAAAAAATGACTTTAAAGAAGTAATTTTATTATAATAAGTAAATTGTAGTAAAATTAAAATTTTAAAAAGTGTAAATTTTAATTTTTCTTTTCTTTTTTATATAAATAAATAAATAATTATTCAACTTTTCAAAGCAAGAAAACACTTTATGGCTTGAGATTATAAGAAATTTAAGAATAAATTAAGTACTATGTTTTAAACCACTTTATTGCTATATATTTGTCAACTAGTTTCGGTTGGACTCAACCTTCTTCAGGACAATTATAATATAGACTAAAATGATCTAATATAGAGTCAAATCATTTTAGTCTATATTATAATTGTCCTGAAGAAGGTTGAGTCCAACCGAAACTAGTTGATAAATATATAGCAATAAAGTGGTTTAAAACATAGTACTTAATTTATTCTTAAATTTAAAAAATTATTCCTTGGGAACCGACATGTAAAAGTACCGTCATTTTTGACGGGTTACAGCTAGTAAACTATTAAAGTTGGTTTTGGTTTTGCTCCCCTACCCTAGGCTCCATATCGGGTTAATTTGATCGTGGGATTCCGGTAATGCCCAGCAGCCATTTCGATTGTAAAAGATAGCATTAAACGCGCCGGCATTAGCGAAATGGCGATCTAAAGATGCAGAGCCCAACCGGGACGCTGTTTATGGACCGGGAGGGCATCACGTTCGCGGCTGGAAGGGGATTTGAGAATTAATTTAATGAGATTTTGTTACAAAGCGTTTTATCAGATTAGCTTGTGTGCGTTGTGCATGTGCCAACCGTGCGCAGTCAGTAGGTACATCGAAGCGTGAGCTGGACGTAAATTAATATAAAAAAAAACTAACCCATAAAAACCAAGTTTTTATTTTTTATTTATTTAACGTTCTTATGGGCTTTTACAAATATACAGAATAAAATTCTTAAAAAATAACATAAGACAGTTAAAATAATAATACAGTTAAAGGTACAAATAATAATAGTTAAAAGTAAAATAATAATACAGAAAAATTTATTGTCCATTTCCATTTCGTTGAGATGTAAAGAATCAGCTTTGTCCTATACACAGTTATACTATCAGCAAAAATGTCAGCCGCCTCTGCGTGTTCATTCCCTAATGAGTGTAATCTGGGAATTACAGAGTTTGCTAATGCATTAGTTAATACATTTCCACTATAATAGAATAATGCACGCTGTGTCTTGATGACCTCGATGGGGCATATAAGTGGATCAGACTTATAATCTGGGGGCAATCAATCATGCTATTTACGTTTATTTTACTCCCTTTCTTTGTAAATTAAGTTTACCATCATGTAATAATTGATTGACTGAAAATGAAACATGTCTGAACAAATATCTATGTCAAAAGTCTCTAAAAATATCTCTTTATTATTTGATTTCTCCCCAAAAAACCGGTGTGCTGTCATCTGTGAACCAATTGTCATAAATTTTCGAAATTCGTAGTGAAGTACCTATTATACCTACCGATGGAGTTATTCAAAATTTAAATATTCCGTGACGTTATCAGGCCGCCGTTGGTAGTAATCAAACTTTTGTAATGATTCCAATTTGAAAAAACCAATAAAATTTCTAAAAATCCAAAATTATACTATAATTTTTTTTTTTTTTAATGAAAATTTGATAGATCTTCTTGATCGTCGTCACGAGTCTGCTTGAAAAGTTTCAGCTTGATCACGGGAAAAGGGTCGAAAATCGATCCAAAGTTTTTTCGACGGCAAGCAGGCAAGCAAGCAAGCAGACGCCACGGGTTAATATAAAGGGAGTAAAAATATCTCTTTATTATTTGATTTCTTCCCAAAAAACCGAAGTGTGCTGCCTGCCATCTGTGGACCAATTGTCATAAATTTTCGAAATTCGCAGTGGAGTACCTATTACACCTACCGATGGAGTTATTCAAAATTTAAATATTCCGTGACGTTATCGGGCCGCCGGCGCCGTTGGTAGTAATCAAACTTTTGTAATGATTCCAATTTGAAAAAACCATTAAAATTTCTAAAAATCCAAAATTATAAGATAATTATTATTATTTTTTAACGAAAATTTGATAGATCTTTTTGATCGTCGCCATGAGTCTGCTTGCAAAGTTTCAACTCGATTGGATTACGGGAAAAGGGTCAAAAATCGATCCAAAGTTTTTTCGACGGGAAGCAGGCAAGCAGACGCCACGAGTTAATATAAAGGGAGTAAAAAAGTATATTTTTTGAGCATGATACAATTTCCAAGAACACAATAAATGTATATTGTTCTCAGAGGGATCATAATTAATTAATTAATTCAAAATCAGTGAACGTTTGAGTTTGCAAACCCTATTATACAGCCAAAAGTCTTCCATACCTGCTTTCTCTTCTAAAAAGCTCGTCTTTCTGAGACAGCTAATATATATTGATTAAAACATTTTAGAAAAGAGGATAAATTACATATTTATGTGACAGAATATTACAATGTATTAAAATCTCAATAATATAAAAAATATTATCGTAATCAGCCATTATTTGTGGTTATTCACTGCGAATTAAATGAAGCAAAAATAAATAACTAGCAGAGAGAGTTTAACTTACAGTCCTATCTTGAATATTAATTTACATTTACATCAGAATATATATGCTAGACTAGATTTTTTTCAAGACGATAGCTTAGATAAAACTTTTATTCTAATATAAAAGTAATAAACTGAACATTTTTAACAATAATTATAAAAATATATATTATCGACAGGCCGAGGCCAAAAATTAGTTTTCAGTGTCTTAGAAAAAATCAATGATATTTGTACGTAAGTGCGCACGATATGTTTACTTAGGAGTATAAAACTAGCATTATTAGGTTAAAATTGTACTAAAGTTTTTAAGAAATGTTCAATATTAATAAAGATATAAAATTTTAAATTTGCAACAAATTATTACGTTTTTCGATGATATTTAAACGCTTTTTAATCATATACAGAGATGATTTTAAACAATATATTGTATTTATACACGTACTTCAACTTCTATTTAAGAATAAAAATTCCAATTTATGAAATTAGTAATAGAATGATGCAGTTTTAAAATTAATCTGTTTTGTAGTCTAGCGTATACGTTCTTATATACCTAAATAAATAATAAAAACCTACAATTTCGAAAAAAAAATCTGAAATATGCATTTGCAGTGAATGTCCATCCTTAAGTTTCACCGTTAGACAAAAAAGTACGTGTCTATCTGGTAAACAATGAAGCTATCCAGAAAGAGTCCTTATGATGCGTTTTTGATGCGGCTTGAAGGAAAGTTTGTAAATAATTATATATATCAGCTGACATGCTTTACTTTAAGTCTGCAAAATTTGAAATAACCCATAATTGTATCGATTAACCGGAGATTATATCAATATACCGATTCGTAATCGTTCATTGTCCGTTACCTGTTCACAACATAATTTAATGTTCTACAACTCTGTCTGGAATGTGTTGTAAGTTCAATGGGCATTGTTATGAAGATGTTAATCTTTTTCAACTAAGTTTGTTATCTCGTTAAAAAAAACTGCTCTTGAGTATTTATTTATTAGCTTATCGGTGTAGTTGTTACGACTCTCGCTTAATGATCCAGTGTTCGGTGGTTCGAACCCATTTCACGACACCAGCAAGTCCTATTTTCATAGAGTAAGCGTCTAGCTTTGTTTGCGACTCGTATTCCATGTTCGCATGTCTATTTTTTTTTAATAGTAACTGGATTGCATTCACTTGTTTATTTATTGTTTAATTTATTTGTTCTTTACACATTATGATGTTTTTATACTCTTTACACATGAGGGCAAGTACTCTCTTATGGTGGAGAAAGTCCAAAAGAAGTTTCTGAGATATCTCTACATGAGAGAGTACGGGCATTATCCTTGGCTTTACCCAACCGAGTTTCTCCAGGGTATGCTTAGCTACAATAGTCTAGAGATTAGAAGGAATGTGTATTTGATTACACATTTTTATCGATTGTTGCGCGGTATGATCGATAATCCTGAAATTATGCAGAGCATTGGTTTGTATGTTCCTGATAATTACGTTAGACATCGTCAGCATAGATTGTTTCACATTCCAATATACAGGACCAACCTGCCGATGGTTATGCCTGTTGGAAGAGCTACAGCTATGCTGAACAAAATCGCTTTGGGTATTGATATATTCCATGTGTCTGAGGGGGTTTTCCTAAGCGGGATTCTCCTACACCTTTGACCAGATTTTATGTTATTTTTAATTTATTATTTTATTTTGATATGTATGCTTTAAACATTTTGTTTGTAATATACATATTATCAATAAATAAATTGAATTGAAAAAAAAAAAAAAATTGAAATGAAATATATGTCATCGTCGACATATAATATGTAAAGACATAGTCGAACTGTCGGCATCCGTCATATTCGTTACTACCAGATATATATAGATGAAAATATACCCCTTTTGCACGTTCGCCAACTTCTGAGGTCGAATTTCGGCAAGATTGAGTTGAAATCATGAAAAATAAAACATCGCACATGGTTATATAGACGTTGTAAAAAAATAAAATCACTTTCTTTGTCATGTAGACCTCATCAGTGAAGAGAAGCTCTTGAGTCTGATAAGGGAGCCTCAGTTCTTATTTTAATATAGGTACATATGTGAATCATTTAATAATACGGGTGGTAATAGAAGATAATTAGATAATAAACAAGATTGAAGTATTTAGAAAAAAAGCTGTAAATGTAAACGATTTATGAATTTAAATTGGATTTTAAGAAGATTTGAATTTTTTCAATTTATTCTGAAAGGTTATATGCGGCGTATCCCGATAGGAAGATTATTGTAGTAGTTAATGGCTTTATAAATATAGTGGTTCTGCGTTTGGGTTGTTTTAAATTTAGGCGTCATGATTTGGTTTTCATTTCTCATAAGTTTAAAGTATTCCTGGTTTTCTGTAAGATTATTTTCTTCGCATAATTTCAATATGGAAACTTGCTTGAAAATATCATCCACGTTTGGTACTGGAAACAATTTAAAAAGATCTTTTGTTGAAAATGTGGACTTTTTTCAGTATTAATTTAATAATTAATCCTTGGTGATATTTTAACTGAGTTTAGATTTTTTTTATAAGAACCTCACATACGTATATTTTTGACATTTAGAATTATTTCTTATCTCATATAACTTTTTTAATATTTTGATTGTCTAATACTTCGATTTTTTATTTAATTTTTTGTTAGTATACAATTCTATCCTGACAAAGAGGCCATAGGCATTGAAGAATGTTGATATTTTCAATATAAAATAGTGGTGAAAACTAAGTTTATTTTATTAATTATATTAATAATGTCATCACAAAATTATTTTTCTATTTCTGAAGAAGTTATTATTTATCATTCATAATACGAGTCTGTACAACACACACTAATTTAAATTTTTTTTTTTTTTTTGATAAATTTGAAAACTTGCACGAAGGGTTTTGGGCCGCGACGTTGCCTTGACATCCCCCTCCGCCTGCCCCCAGGTAGGGCAGTGTGGGCGGGACGGAGGTATCGTGAGAGGCGCTCTGTAATTGGTAAACTGCTCCCAACATAATCCGCCTTTAATGGCTACAATTCAATTCTACTTAATTGGTCTCGATAGCTGTCGACTCCACGACTTGAATATCTTGCGTTTGTTTGGCGGAGCGGAATATTGCGAAAATACTCTTGTTAGAGTATTACATTTAAAAACCGCATATCATAATCATCGTCGTGCAGATTAGACACATGAAGGCGTCCCTGTATAAAGAAGGGTCTATATGAAAAGCAAGTTTTAGAGGAGACAGAAAAAACACTTATGAAATAAATATCCCGAATTTAAGTTTTTTATTATTCCCTCTCTTTTAACTCGTAGCGTCTGTTTGTCTGCCGAAAAAACTTTGGATCGATTTTTAACCCTTTTCCTGTGATCCAATCGAGCTGAAACTTTGCAGGCAGACTCGTGGCGACGATAAAAATGATCTAACAAATTTTCGTTTTAAAAAAATAAATAATTATAGTATAATTCTGGATTTTTCGAAATTTTAATGGTTTTTTCAAATTAGAAACCATACAAATGAGAAAGAAGTATGTTAATAGTTGATAGAATATCAAATTGAAAATAATACAAATGAGAAAGGGAGCATAATAAAAACTTTTTATATATGTTTTTTTTATATGAGTATAAAAAAAGTTTTTATGGGTTAGTGATATTCATTTTACGTTTTCTTTATTTATTGTTGTTATACAGTAATTTCAGTGATTTCGTCGAACTGTTATATGTTTACTAAGTACAAATATATAAAGAGATAAAATCTGTAAGTTTGGATGTAGGAGGTAATCTCCAAAACTACTCACCCGATTTCAAAATTTTTTTGAGCAATATTTAGAACGGACTTTATGGGTAGACATATGCTATATATTATCCTGTTTATATAAAAGAGCTTTTCGTGGTGACCTATTTTACAGCCAAAGTCAACTAAAATGGTGGAACGATGCGTTTTTTACGAACGCTGCCTTAACGGTAGGAGATATTCAAATACTTCCTGCAGAGAATATGTAGAACTCAAAAAGTTCTATAAAAAAATCCGCGACATATATCTATATGTTAAGGTTAATACAGAAATTGATAAAATATGACTAAAAGATAATAAAAATCTACGCGTGCGAAGTCGCGTAGGCTTAGATTTAATATAATTGCGTTGTAGGGGCATGCAGAGAGAACCTTGAAGCATGACTTTTTTCTCAGAATATATTTTGAGAAAAAATAAAAATAAAATATATATCTCGTAATATTCCTATCATAATACCTACATATTTACCATATGATTTAGAATTTAATATTCTGGTACCAACACTGATGTATGGAAGCGAAGCCTGGAGCTGGCAGAAGAGGAACGAAATTAGATTGAATGCAGTGGAGATGAGATCCCTCAGACGTATGTATGGCAAATCAAATTATGACAGAGTAAAGAATGCAGATATTAGGAATGAATGTAAAACTGATGAAAGCATAATTAATAGAATTAAAAAAGGGTCGCTCAGATGGTTTGGGCATGTTGAGCGAATGAATGAGGAAAGAATGGTAAGAAAGATACATAATGCAAGTGCTGATGGCGCCAGAAAGAGAGGGCGACCGCGGAAGACGTGGCATGACCAGATTAACCAGATACTGGAAGATGTTCCCGTTAGAAGCCTCAACAACCGGCGAGCTTGCATGCGAAGATGTATGAATGTGGATGAGGCGAGAGTTGTGTGTCAGGACAGAAGAGTGTGGCCCTCTATCCTCTCTGCCTACCCCCACGGGGAAACGGCGTGATTGTAAGTAAGTAAGCTGTCACATAAATATGTAATTTCGATATTTTTGCCCAATGTACGTTTACGACGAAGGGCCCATTATCCCCGAAACATGTATAATATGATTCAACAAATTAATGGCTTACAAAAAAGTGCTTTCTTGTTAATTATACAGGGTTATTTGTAAAACATTAATAACCTCGTAGGGCTATATTCCTGTCTTGATTATGAGTCGAGAATGTTCAAGCTATTGTGATCTAATATCAATAGTTAAGGAAATTTGCGACATCAAAGTTTGCATTTTTTTCTCAATATTTATCACTAATTTTCTGTAAAACGTTGGACTCTCATTACAGTAACTCATGTCGATTACGAAAAATTCATTCGTTTCAATACAAGTTAGATAAAATTATAAAAACCCCGAAAAAATTCCAATTGGAATGTTTTCCAATTGGAATTGAAGGTTTTTATTTTTTTATTTGACTTGTATTAAAGAGAATGAATTTTTCATATTCGATATAAGTTACCGTAATGATCGTCCAACGTTTTACAAAAAATAAGTCGAAAATATTGAAAAAAAAATGCAAACTTTGATGTCCCATATCTCCTAAACTATTGATATTAGGTCATAATAGCTTGAACATTTTCAACTCATAATCAAGGCAGGAATATAGTCCTGCAAGGTTTTCAATGTTTTACAAATAACCCTGTGCAAATATGTGTTCTGTTTAAGGAAAAATAAAAAAAATCTCATTCCATAATGATAATTGTTGTGGGAACAATAAGAGAAATTCTCGCAACGATCGACTCTACATCATACCATATGCATGTCTTTTTTTATCCACAGGCAAAAATATTGAAACCAATGTACCAATGTCTGGCGTTTTGCAATGTAGATGATATTGTCCGTCCGTCATTTTTACATTCGAAATTTAATTGAGTCTTTAACTCACGTACAATGTTGAAAAGACCTCTCAAACGACGTCAAGTTACGAGTATTGTATACCGTACAAAAGATATCTTTGTAAAGGCAATATACATACGAATTGCGAATCAAGAAATCATACCTGTTGGATTGCACACGTAAAGGACTCGGTAATGACATGAGCGAAAGGGAATATCTGAATATTCTCTTTCAACGTATTCAAAACAATAAAACTTAAAGGTCTGAATATGTATTTGCATGTAGAATTTAAATTTAAATGATTTTCTATAACTTATTTGAAGATTCCTCGGGAAAAGTAATGAATGTCTTTTTTTTGTGAAACTGACCTTCTCATGCCATCTGTTGACTTTTTGGGGTATTATTTTATACAATAAATCAGAATTGGGTAAAACTGTCGTGTTCCGCTGTAAGAGTTCAATTTATATTTATTTATTTATTTTATTATTTATTTATGCTGGCTGTAGTGTGGTAGATAGAATAAATAAAGGAGTGCTGAGATGGTTTGGTCATGTAGAACGTATGAACGAGGAAAGGATGGTAAAGTGAATATATGAGGCGAATGTTGAAGGCGACAGGAATAGAGGGCGTCCGCGAAAGACCTGGCACGATCAGGTACTACAAGTATTTGAGGATGGCCCTGTTAAAAGCCGTAACAACCGTAGAACATGTATGAGAAGATGTATGAATGTGGCCGAAGCAAAAGTGGTGTGCCAGGATAGAAGAGTGTGGCGTTCAATCCTCTCTGCCTACCCCTGCGGGGAAACGGCGTGATGGTTGGTTAGTTAGTTAGTTAGTTAGTTATAGTTATTTATTTTAGGGAAAATTAACAGCAGATATATATAAATATATATACATTAACAAATGTAAAATAATGGATATTAAATTATGCCAATTACAAATTTTTCACTGAATGTAGTAATTTATTAGATTATGGTAATTTATTAGAAGTGTGACGAAGTAAAATAAATTTTTAAATTATTTTAATAGCGAGTGGAGAGGGTGGAGGGGAATATGGGACGGGAATATCTGTTAATCCACCGCAAGAAACAGGAATATTCGCTCGCCGAACGTCAAAAAACGTCGTCAATTACATACATAGAATATGTTTAGAATAGTAATAAGTTGATTCAATATTTATATAAAAAGAGCATAAGTGAAAGAAATATAGACTTTGAAACTATAAAAAACTGTTTTTCTCTAAATAAATATTTCTTGACATTGATTGTTTTTCCCGAGGAGTCTTAATTTATTTATTATATTAAAAAAGTAACCCATAAAAACCAAGTTTTTATTATACTTCCTTTCTTTGTAAAATATAACAACAATTAAAGACGATTTAAAACATATAACATAACACTAAACGTACAGTAATTTAATATATATCTAAAATTTCAGATGTTTTGAGCTTCATAAGTTGAGTTGATAAGACACTTCATGCTTTGAAGATTAAATTCTAAAAACATTTGTCAGTCAATTTACATTTTCGACATTCGTTTTGAAGTACCTATTATGTATACCGACGGAGTTATTCAAATTTAGAAAATATTCCGCGACGTTATCGGGCCGCCGTTGCTAGTAAGCAAACTTTTCTAATGATTCCAATTTGAAAAAACCAATAAAATTTCTAAAAATCCGAAATTATATTATAATTATTAATTTTTTTTAACGAAAATTTGACAGATCTTCTTAATCGTCGCCACGAGTCTACTTGCCACGTTTCAGCTCGATTGGATCACGGAAAAAGGGTTAAAAATCGATCCAAAGTTTTTTCACCCGGCAAGCAAGCAGACGCCACGAGTTAATATAAAGGGAGTAAAGATGAGCAGATGTTGCATAGTGTCAGAATGGCATCCTAAATAAGATGTAATGCATACAATTGTTATTAGGAATAAGTTGAATTATTCCGACCTTACTCACCTCTGAACTCTCTCGAGAAACACTCGACAGAGAGACCTTTTGTACCTCCAAAGGTCAAATACTATTTATTGCTAAATTTATTGTTTAATCGTGGATTTATGTATCTTCTTAATAATAAATTGAGTAATTTGTGAACTGTCAGTTCTTTCATTGTTCTTTGTTGCGCAGATATATTAAAACACATCGAATTGTATATAAGACAAGCACATTAAGTGCTCGTAAGCTTTCCTAGGATCTCAACTTTCGCTGGGGTTAAGTTTCGATGCACAATTACATATTTCCTTATCATATAAAATATTTGGAATCATATTTTCCCTTGCGAGATGCGTTCCATAATGCATGTCACAATGGATGATGACATCCATTCCCGCTTGTCATCAGTAGTGATTGATGACAAGCGAGATGGACATCAGAATATTGCGAAAAATTTATATAGCATTATATAAATTGTTCGCAATATTCGCGAGCAATTTATGCAATTCTAATCAATTGTAATACTACTAGCTGTAACCCGTCAAAAGCCGGTTCCTAAAGATTAAGTATTCACTTATTTGTAGCCGACACCCATGAAATAGTAACAACTTTTATTAAAATATTTGAAATTTTTTTATATTTCCGCTGCCGTTAGTTCTAAATGTACCGTATTTTTGACAGTTAATGAAAGCTCGGCGATAGCAACATCGCTATCGTTGCCGCCTTCGGGTTTGCTGACCCGGGGTTCAAGCCCCATCTCCGGCACAATTAGTTTTTTTTAGCCGTGAATTCGAAAGAAATTACAGAAGTTACGGGGGCAGACAGGCAAACAGACGGACCGACAACAACGACCGACAATACTTCTTTTGCTTGTATTAGGAGTGTCCTGTTGTTTTTACGCTTCTGCTCCTGGGAAACGGATGACCAGCTGTCCCTCCATCGCGTTGATGGTCTCCCTGGAGGTCTGCTGTCTGCAGGTATCTCGTTGTTTGCTATTCTTACCACTCTTGTCGAATATGCTCTGTCCATGTGGTCTCTCCGGTATCTCATTCTATTTCTTCCCACCGCGCGATATCTTCGACGTCGCAGATCTTCCGAATTTCGGAGTTTCCTACTATGTCTCTGATGGATTCTCCCGCGATATATCGGAGAGTTCTCATTTCGATCGTTCTTAAGGCGGTATATTCACTGCAAATACATATTTCGGCGTTTTTTACGAAAATGTGGGTTTTTATTATTCATTTATATCAGAAATTATATGATAGATTGCATTTTTTTGGACAATTACTTAGATAAAACCTTTGTTCTTATCTAAAAGAAATAAACTGAACATTATTTACAATAATTAAGAAAATATAGGCATTTATCCACAGGCCGCGGCAAAAAAAAACGTTTTTAATGTTCTACGGCAAAGAGACGTGTGTTAAATATTTGTATGTAAGCATAATATGTTTTTTTATACGTATATATTTTACTTAATTATCTAGAATCCGTACGTAAGAAATTAAGAAATATTTTATATTTATAATGTTATTATGTTTCAAACATGCAGTAATTTTGTTGATTTTCAAATCTTGTTTAATCATATAAAAATATGATTTCAAACGATATATTGTATCTATATTCGCACTTTGAGTCTTCATTCACTATTGAAAAGCTACATTTTTTATTAAAAACACGTTAATTATTATTTTAAAATAAAAATTCTAAAGCATGAAAAACGACATCCTATACGTCTCATATGCCGTCTGGCCGCGGCAGAGGTCAGACATGTTTATGCGGCCGAATATTCCTCGTCATTTATTTCACTAGTAATCGTACTTCTACGCCAAATTTGACATTTATATGAATTATTATTATATAATACGCTTAAAAGAAATTGATATCTCCCATATATTAAGGTTTTATATGGATTTTCGAACGGTTTCATCCTTTTTACACTTTGAACATGCGTCACATGTCAGTTTCACTGTTAGCCCAATTTCAACGACAAAGTCCAGAATCTCATTTAGATAAGTCAAAATACGCACTGTACGCGCCGTGGGCATGCGCGTTGGCGTAATTATTTTTCGTTTATATTACAGTATACATTAAGATTTGAAAAGTATTTCAGAATTATTAATATGTTTTTTAAATTCTGTACAGTAAGTAATAATTGGACGTAAATAAAATACAGGAATTTGTTGAAAGTTTAAATAATACGTTTTGATATACGCAGTACGCACGTGGGGCTAGGTAATTGTTTTGTATTGTCATATTACGATATGCATTGATCTAAAAAGGAGTTCAGAATTATTAATATGATTCTTAAATTATTTACGGAAAATAATAAGTCGACTCAAATAATATAAGATCATTTGTCAAAAGTTAAATAAGTAAATATTTTGACAGTTGAAGTGCTTCTGTGAGGATGCCTGACGCCGACGAAAGCGAAGAATATATGACCATCTCTTTCTATCAAAACCTTACTGTTTTAGCAACGTAACCATAAATATGTGACGAAAGTGCAAGTTTTATTCAATTTACGCTCAGATGACATCTCAGGCACGGCTTGAAAATATGATGATGAAATGATCTATCCACGTAATTTGACATATTCGCGTGTTTACCAAACGGCTGTCCAGCCTTAAGAGGTTCTAAAAACATCATAACGAAACAATACTCATCCATTTTGAGAAGTACCTATTCTAGACCAAATTTATTTATTTGCATATATCTATATACGGCTCTAAAGCCTTTTACTTTATAATTTGTACAAAAATGATAAACAATAGACAATAGAAATAATATATTTAAAAAATACAAATACGAACATTTATTATTCAGAAACATAATCAAGATCGATATAAATGTAGAATCAAAGGAGACAATAAAACAATAACATTAATTCGATGAAATTAGAAATATAAATAATAATTTTTCACAATATAATGAAATTAAATTAAAAAATAGCAATTTTATATAATTGGCGATTCAACAGGCAAATTATAGAAGAATAAATAAAACAATAAATATTAATTCAATGAAAACAATATAGAGTAAAAATATTTTTTAGAAATAATAATTATTTTAAAAGGCGAGTTATATTTCTCCATTAACCCTGCTATTAACAAAAATGCTAGTTCAGACCTTCTTGTAACTGTGCAAGATAGCATTCCAAATATCTATTTCGGCGAGTTAATTACCTAAATGTTGTATTCTAGATATTGGCGAGTTCCTTTGTGCTATGGTCGCAGTATTGTTACAGTAGTACGGTTGTACTGTTCTGGTATTCCTAGCAGGTACACCAATGTTTTTTAATTGTAATAGATCAGGACTGTTAAAATAACTACGCAGAATTTTAAATCGAGATCGAATAATATAATATAACAGAATTTTTAAGGTTTTCTATTGACTGAAACGTTTTAGTCAAAGTTTAGCTATCATGTAAATAAAATTATTTTCATATCCGTATTTTCATCTCTATTTCAAACGTTCATTCTGATATAAGTCTTCATATTATTATGTATCTATAAGATTTAAAATACACAGAGATTATAATCTGCGATAAATAATAAAGTAATGAATGTAGTTACGATAGGATAAGCAATTCTAATTCAACGTCTCTCTCGATTTCAGAATTCCGAGTATTGTGCACGGGATCCGCGGGTAGGCGTATCTTTAGCATAAAGAATTCAAAAGCGTATGAGAACAAAAAGACTTAGCTTTACGCTGCCCAAATAAGATGAGACTTTTATCTAAAGACTTAAAGGCTTAACAGGTTGCAGTAAAATCTTGAAATTCATTTCCGTGAGATTTGAGTTATAGCTAAAAGCCAATTATTTTATAGATAGGTATGTATGGACAGAGGTAAATGAGATTACCATATAAGAAAAACGTGTATACACAGAATTGTCTTATGTACAGAGTTGTAAACATATATGATGAGATAGCAGAAATGAATGTAAATAAGATGAATGAATTTAAAAGCATATGCTATAATTATTGTAAAAATAATGTAGAGCATAAGATGTATTATTTATTATATTGTCACGTGTTGTGACTGCAGGAGGAATTAATGAAAACGCTGGAATTTAATAATGGATTTATTAAATACTGATTAATTAATTAAACAAACGTACAAAGTCGCTTAACACTATTAAATGTAACTCTATTCTTTAAATTACCTATTTCATAAATTTATCATTCGTAAATTGACACTTTATAATCGCTTTAACACTTTATTCACTAGTCACTAGAATAATCCATCCAATTTCAGCACGTGTTATTATTGGCTCCGGTTTATTTCGCTACGTAAGTACTTTTCCAGAATATTTGCTCAAATATCGCACAAGGGTTAGTACTTCACTTAATTATCTGTCGCTTAGTTCACACACCTGATGGTAACACTGTTTTCGCTTCGTGATTCGCCGCTAGAGCCGCGTCGTTGGGAACGTCAAAATAACAATGGCCCTCCGCGGCCTGGATCCGTTTATTTATACCCGATAACGTTGAATTTTCGAACCTTTGAGAATTCTCTAGTATTTACTAGACTTTTATAGTGTTTTCTCGCAAGTATTCGTAACTTCGAGATGTTTCTGAAACTTTGGAGACGTCTCTCAAAAGCTGTAAATTACGCTAGGCTGTTTTGGAATCTTCGGTAGTCTTGTGAACATTTCAAACAACTGTCACTTGGCATGAGTGCTTGACTCTTTTTAGCCTCGTTACAATATTATAGATTGTATCAAAGATTATTATATATTATATTATAGATTGTACCATAAATTTAATTAGATGTAAATGTAAATATGTAGGTTATTATGGATAGTAGGTATATTAGTAATAGATTTTAACTAACTAACTTACCATCACGCCGTTTCCCCGTGGGGGTAGGCAGAGATGATAGAGCGCCATACTCTTCTGTCCTGACATACAACTTTTGCTTCGTCTACATTCATATATTTTCGCATGCAAACTCGACGGTTGTTCCGGCTTCTAACAGGACCATCTTCCAGTATCTGGTTAATCTGGTCATGCCACGTCTTCCGTGGCCGCCTCTCTGGCGCCGTCAACACTTGCATCATATATCTTTCCTCATTCATTCGCTCAACATGCCCAAACCACCTGAGCGACCCTATTTTTATTCTATGTATTATGCTACGATCAGCTTTACATTAATTCTTAATATCTTCATTTTTTAATCTATCATACATGGATTTGCTACACATACGTCTAATGGACCTCATCTCCACTGCATTAAATCTACTTTCGTTCCTCTTCTGCCAGCTCCAGGCTTCACTTCCATACATTAGTGTCGGTACCAGAACTCCATTATGTACCGCTAGTTTTGCCTCGATAGACATATTTCTATTAGAAATTATTGCATTCAAAGCACCGTTCACCCTATTCCCGGCAGTCACTCTCCTCTCTATATCTTTCTCAACATTCCCTCTTTCGAACATACTTCCCAAGTACACAAACTCATCTACTTTTTCCAAACATTCATCGCCTACTGTATTTCACACAATAGATTTTTGAATGTGTAAAATACTTGTTAATATACAGAAGTGTAATATTAACTAACTTAATTAATAAAATAAATAAAAAAGAGGCACTAGATAAAATAAGTAAGAAGAGTTCACCGGAAGATATTGAAAATAAAATTTTGTGGCATATATTTTTGATGTTTATAGCGTTAACTTGTAGTTGGACATTATTATTAATTATTTATTCATCCGTCCTGACGAAGATGCTGTGGTATCGAAACCGGTAGACGTAGAGTTACTCCAAGTGGTCAATGCAAAGGTATTTAATTAATTAATAATTTATGTCATATTTTTAGGCCAGTTTTAGGAAATAAATTTTGTCGTTATTTTATTTTTGGGAAACATACAGTACAATGTAATAAAAATTTATATAATATCTAAAAAAATGTTCATTTAGTATGTATGACCAGTGAAATTTCCTCGAAGCTGGTAAAACTAAGAAAAAAAAAGATAAACCTATAAATAACACAATGTATAAATATAAACCTCATGAAAAATAACAAAAAGTAAGGCAATTAGATAAAGAACTATGAAACAATCAATAAATTATTAAAATGAAAAAATAAAGTACATTAAAATTATATAAATTGAAATGAAGTAAAAATTAACTGATGATAACATTATATAAAATAACAATAGTTCATGTCATTCAAATCCCATATATTGGCTTTTTGTTTTTGTTAATGTCTACACTTCTAGTTTTAATTTTTATTAACCACATATCCTGATTGCCAAACCATTGGCATTGAAACATATTAATAATACAATATATAGTGTTTTTACAAAATATTTTCTTTATATTGATGTGGAACTATATTTGTTTCATTTTTAAAATATCCCATTACAAATATTATTATTATCGTGCTGCATTATTTTTAGTTTCGAATTTATAAACATTTTGTATCTTTTTATTACATTCGACAAAACTAACTTTTGTCCGATGTTTACCGAAAAGTTTATTTTTTAGACCAACTGCTAGAAATTATATTCGGGATTTTTCCGTAACATATACCTAAATACAGACCATGGACCAGTATCTTCTCTATATGGAAATAGTCCCATTGTCTCACAAGATAAACTATCGCTATGCCTTAAAAAGAATATAATTCAAGATAGGTAGGTGCATGTATATTAAATATATTTTATTTCGTTTGTTGAAATAAGAGTATTTATGTCAAGTAAGCTGAGATATTAAATGTAATGTAATCTTTTCATGCCGATATGCACTAGGCTTTATATAGAGTTATGCAGATTTCTGTAGATGACGTTTGAGATGCAGTATAGGTATGGGTCGTTGTATTGAACAGTACCCATTACGTGTAATACCGTGCCGATGACATGGCATTTGTATCGAGAGTGGTTCTATTGTGAGGGATTCGAGATAGAATTATAGCATGTATTATATTATAATGGACATCGATATTATTAATATTATTTTTAATTAATATTTTTATATATATATGTATATTCTGAGAATATAGTCGGCGGTGTTCCGAGATAAGCAATATTGCTATTTCTGCATCTTGACAGTTATCGTATAACATTGGAATGCGGCCAATTTTTAAGTTTTAAGTTGTCCTGTTGGATATCGATGAATTAAATCAATTAGAAAGCTCATTATTCATCATTGTGAATAATTTAATGTCAGCCCTGATGATGGACCCTGAGGTACCCCAGAAGATACAAACCAGAAGATTGAAAACCTAAGAACATTCTTAAAAATATTCATGATTGTATTTATAATTATTTGCCATTTAAATATTGCTTTAGATCCAAATCGTTATTCATCAATCTTAAATTATTATTAATGATATTTTTTGATTTAAGATTCCTAAACTAGGTAGGTACTAAGTATGTTATGAATAAATTGTACATATTTTTCCTGGCATTTTTACAAATATAAGAAACTGATTTCGGGATCATCAAAATCAAATCCCGAAATCACGGGATTGAAATTTTTGGCTTTGGATTCGCTAATTATATATTGTCACGGGTTCGCGGTGGTAGGAGACAAGTGAAACACTGAAACTAATTGATTTTTATCAATTACAAATGTCACAAATAATAAATGATCGCGTATCAATAATATATATAATGTATCTTTCGAAAACATTCGATCGCCGAATAAATCCGTATGAAGAATTATCTAGAACATTCAAAAAGTTTCTCGTTGGCTCTGGAATGAAACGTTCCGAGGAATTTGGCTATTTCAATTTTTTTTTTAATTCAATTCAATTTTTTTTATACAACATTTACATTATAAACACAAAATTTAGTTCATGAATGTTATAATTATATAAGCATATATAAACAAGCAAATACATATTAAACATTATAAAATCATTCACATCAAAGGTGTAGGAGAATCCTGCTTCGGAATACCCTCTCAAAGACACGGAACAGATCGATATCCAGAGTAATATTGTTCAGCATTGCAGTAGTTCTTCCAACAGGCATTACCATTGGCAGGTTTTTTTTATTTTTTATTATTTTTTTTTATAAATTTATTACATTGTAGATATGCCAAACTGCACAGCAATTTTACGGCGTTGCCTTCAATATTTTACAATCATTTTTATTTTATAATGAAGATAGTAGGTCATTATCGAGTATTGTATGTTTTTTTACAAAATGATACATGATATGTAATTAGAGATTAATGTAAGATTAGGTACATAGCTTTAATATATATTCTTTTAGCTTGTACTTTTTTGAAGCCAATGGAGTTTTTTTGTCTTGCATCGTCTCAAAGGATTTTTTATCTAATTTATTAAAGATTCTTGGCACAATATAATCTCTTTTTCTTTCGCCATACACGTTGTTAGTGATTGGTATTCTCATTGTTCGTCCTGTCGATCTGGTTGTTCATTGGATATGATTGTATATTTGATATGATTGGTCCTGTATATTGGAATGTGAAACAATGAATCATGCGACGCCGGCTCGAATAATTAATTTTGTGAAATTAACAAGGCGACATCTCCGAGCGAACACAGAACCAGTATAAATCACTTACTAATATCGCATGTTGTAATATCACTACAATACGCGATATTAGTAAGTGAAACCAGCGCAAGTAAAGAGTAAAAAATAAAGGGAAGACCAGAGCGAATTGTTTCTACGGGCGAATATCTAACGGAGTTTTTCAAAAGTGATCTAAGGACTAGAAATAGTGTTATAGACGTTATAGCGTTAGAAACAGTTAAATAATAAGTGAGTGAAATATTCGAGAAGACATTTAGCGACTACAAAATTAAGAACAGTACTAAAATTTAACTTGTGTCAAGAATTTTCTTTGGTAAAAAATTAAATTAATTTCTAGTGTTTTCATCTGCCTCTCAAACCAACTCCAGTTCAATTTTCATTTATTAATCTTCATACGCGTGTGTACATATAATTACAATCTATATCTATAATTAATTTAAATTATTACTATGGCAATTTATTCACTCACCGTTTATTAATATTGTAACGAGGCTAAAAAGAATCACGTACTCATGTCAAGTGTTGTTTTAAATGTTCACAATACTACCGAATATTCCAGAACAATCTACAGCTTTCAAGAGACGTCTCTTAAGTTTCAGTAACATCTGGGAATTACGATAACTTGCGAGAAAACACTATAAAAGTCTCGAAGGTTCGAAAATTCAACGTTATCGGGTATAAATACACGGATCCAGGCCGCGGAGGGCCATTGTTATTTTGACGTTTCCAACGAAGCGGCTCTAGCGGCGAATCACGAAGCGAAAATAGTGTTACCATCAGGCGTGTGAATTAAGCGACAGATAATTAAGTGAATAGTACCCTTGTGTGATATTTGAGCGAATATTCTGAAAAAAGTTCTTACGTAGCGAAATAAACCGGAGCGAATAGTAATACGTGCTGAAATTGGATAGATTGTTCTAGTGAAAAGTGAATAAAGTGATAAATTTGCGAAACAGTTTAATTCAATATTCGCGTTACATTTAATAGTGTTAAGAGACTTTATACGTTTGTTTAATTAATTATTCAGTAATCAATAAATACTTTATTGCATTCCAGCGTTTTCTTTAATTCCTCCTGCAGCCCCGACACGTGAAAATATTATTAAAATGTTATTATTTATAATAGAAATTTGTGTTCCTCCAGGTTTGGGATCCCCTCACATTTATATTTGCTGACAGCTCGATAAGTTCCGCGAAGCACGTGGGTGTTGTTAAAATGCTATCATCCGATCAGCATTGACAGAGCAAGTTGCGCCTTACGTTGTGAAAAATAGCTGGATGTTAATCATCTTTTGTTCTGAAGTGTAACATTTTCGCGGCCTACGTGTTGTCACGTATCGTGGCTGGGGAGGAATGATTGAAGAAAATACTGGAAATTAATTCGCAATTTATTAATTAATTATTCAATGTAAAATCCCACCCAAAAGGAATTAAACTTAATGCTTAATTACACTATTTTGCATTAAATCGTAAATGAACACATTATCGCTGGGTAACACGTTTTTATCTTTTTCGAGAATATTCCATTCTCGCACGAATTATTTAGTACTTCGCGCGATTATTCGCTTTATTTATCGCTTCGTGATTCACGACTGGCCACACTGGGTGTCGTCTCGCGGCTCGCAGGCATTTCACATTGAATCGACCTGTCAAACACGTCTGCCAGCAGCCGAGATCCGCGTTATTTATATCCAAAAAATAGATTACCGAACCTCCTAGATTATTCCAGTGTTTAGGAAGGTTCTAGGCTTTTGCACGTGTTTCTAGAATGATGTAGCTAATTCCAGAGTGCGGTAGTTCTCCATAGTGTAGTGGAAGATCTTAGAGATTTCGATGCTATTGTCGCCATTGACATATTGCGAGGGGTTGTGTGTGTAATGTCTTTTGCCATTTTGTTACAGTACCATATCTCACCATACTGAATAGCCTAAGACTGAAAAGTGTTTTGAGATGGTGCACCAAGATTAGTGGCAAAGGAAGTAAAATCCTCTATACTGTAGCGAGAGTAAAAATAGGATATTGCTAATGGTTTTTACTCGGGTAAACCACCAAGATTTTGGCAAAATTTAAAGCAATATCGTTGCTCAAGTCGTTCCGTCAATTCACAGCGATTGACAATTCAACGGGCGCTTACTACACATCTTGAGTTACAAGCTGACTGCCAGAGAGTGACGCTTTCCTCGGGCAGAAAAAAATTCACGCATGTGCATGAATGTCTCTTTCATATCTCCACCAAAGGACACCTCCCGTGCTTCATTTGTTTGGGCGTAAAAATAATGGTCCGAATTATTTATTGAAATTTTAAATTAACGGGCATAGTCCAATAAACTATAATACATAACATGAACAACATAAAATACATCAGAATGCAGGTTACAGCAATTTAAAACAAAAGCAAAGACACGTGAAAAGTAGTATGGCGTCTCATACCATAAATACATAACCACCAATCTAGGTCACACACACATAACGTGGCGAGTCTGCCGCGTAAACAAAACTGATGCACAGTGGGGTACACGAGCCGTCGATACAAGTCATCGCATCCTCAGTACACACACACAGCTGAACTTTAAGAGAGTTCTTTGTTCTCCAAACATATATAAACGTAACCACTTTCTGTACGGGCAAAGCAGTCCCTCAACTACCCCCGGCGTAGGCCGGAGGCCTTGCTCCGTCGAGTCTTTATCATTGTATTTACTATCGTAATTATGTATAACTTGTAATTGTTTTATCAGTAAATATATTAATCAAACATTACGCGACTTTGGAGAGCAAAAAAAGCAGCTTTCTCCTCATTCATCGATCACCACAAATTGGTGACTACCGACGCTCACCTTTCACCTTCAAAGTAGTAACAAGATCTGGACTATCTAATCAGAGATTGTTAGAATCTAGACAGACTTACACCGAAGAAGTCCAGATCCTGTATCGACTTTATAAGACGATACAATGACATGGGAGCATGGATTCCATAATTAGTTCTATGATGGCTAAGGAATACCACTTCATTATTTCTGAGTCTACCGGAGGAGATATTAAATTTTATTTATAATGATGGCACATTATTTATATAAAGTGTTAGCTTTATTGTTTTGGATTTGATGTAACCGGCGATTGTTTTACTTTGGAAAAAAGCGTGGGGAGGGAAGTGATGGAGAAATGGTTGGCCGAGGACAATAAATATTTATTGATAATATTCGAAGTTTGTTTTAAGTCATTTGTTACTGCGACAGCGTGTCGCTGATAAAACTTTGAAAATGAAATAAACAATTGTTTTAGATGTGTGCATTAGATTGCATCCAATTATTTCTCATTAGCGAGAGGCGAGTCGTGATTGTACCAAAGACATTTCATCACAATTCGCCTTCAAATACATTTAGCCGGTGATGTTAGCTGATTTTGTCGCTGTGCAAGCGTGGATCGGTGACATATTTTGAGATTTTCTAGCCTTTCGTATAGTCTAAAGCCTCGTGCCTATTTTTCTAGGGAGTTAAAATGTTTACAATATTATTAAAAATTTGCGAAAATTCTAATTGAATTCTGTCGGGACATTCTTAGCATTACAACTAGATACATAGAGTAAACGTTTTATAACTTTGCCCAGGGGTAAATAAATAAGCGTGCGCCCTCCTCGAAAGTCAGTTGCATATTTGGTATATATACAGTTCTTCTTCTTCTTCATGTGCCCTGTCGGGTCTCCCCGACGTCGGCGATCATCTAGAAGAAAGTTTCCCTGTCCAGGGTAGTGCGGAACAGCTCTTCCACGCTTCTTATCTCGGTCCACTCTCGGATGTTTCCAAGCCAGGAATGCCGCTTCCTTCCGACCCCTCTGCGACCCTCAATCTTCCCCTTCATGACGAGCTGAAGGATCGAGTACTTTTTGCCTCTCATTATATGACCAAAGTATGAAATTTTACGGAGCTTTATTATGTTGAGTAACTGTCTGTTTATATTTGCTCTACGTAAAACTTCAACATTACTTAGTCATGTCAGTCCAAGATATCCTTAACATTTTACACAATTTATTTATTACAGTTGGGATGACAAATTAATTAAGATAAATTATAGAAGTTGTTTATGATATTATCCACTTTAAAAATATAGATGTATAATTTACCAGCTATGAAGTCTATATATAGTAGTTAACAAGAAAAGACTATAGATGCCTCTAGTATAGTCCATTCAAATAAACGAATGATTCTCAGATTCGGATCATATATAGAATTTTCAAAATATTGATAATATGTAGATGGAAATGGTGAACGTTGCATTGTGTAGAGTGATCACTTAAGTTAGCTCAAACAAATTGTAAGCCCTGGGTCATCGTATAAAAAAGACTTCCACACATGTGAGACTTATATAATTAATCTTAATTAATTACATTATGTTTTTTATTTATATATAACTGTACTTATTTTACGCATTTATTTATTTTTATTTAATTTTTATGGAAGACCAACAGCACAACAAAGAAGCATAGAAAACATTGATATAATATAGATGGTCAATTACAGGTCTCCACATTTAGAAATATGTTAGTAATGATAAATATTTATAAATTAAACTAAGGCATGTTAAAAATTATGTAACAAGAAAGAATAAAAAATTTAAACAAAAGAAAAATAAACTTAATTATTAGCAGAAAAACACAGGCATGTTAAAAAATAATAAAAAAATATTGAACAAGAGAAAAAGAGACTTAATTATTAAGTAGCAAAAAAATTCTGTACTCAAAATTTTTCTTAAAACTGCGGCATGTTAAGAATTATATAAAAAGAAAGAATAAAAAATTTAAACAAAAGATAAAGAGACTTAATTATTAGCAGAAAAACATAGGCGTGTTGAAAATAATACAAAAAGAATGAACAGGAGAAAAAGAGACTTAATTATTAAGTAGAAAAAAATTCAGCACTCAGAATTTTTTATAGTTTTTATTGTACTTTGCTGTCGCTGATAGCAGGACGAACACAGGAACTATGACACGTGGTACGGTTGTCGGTTACATGTAATATAAATTTATCACATTCCAAAGTGTTACCAGCTAAATACACAGGTAAACACTACCCAGGCGCATGCAATCGATGTGTTCAAACAAGCTGTTCATGGTTTTTGAGAATAAATCTAAATTAGATACTTATGCAAACATTACAACGGATTGAATTATGAATAATGCGAAAATAATTGCGCTAGGCGTGTTATGAGATAAATATTTCATTCAAATTTATTTCTAAGAAATTCTAGTTAAGTAGAATTTATTAGAATGTACGGACTGCTCGCCGCGAACTATTGTAAATTCTGTATGAGGGCTTGAACTTTGTGGTGACATTATTATTAAAATAAAACACAAATCCATTAATGTATATTATAGATATCTCACAGAGACGAAACTGTATTTATTATGGGAAAGTAGGTATAGAAGACATACCTATATAGAAGACATAGGTATAGAAGACATACCTACTTTCCCATAATAAATACAGTTTCGTCTTTGTGAGATATCTATAATATACATTAATTGATTAATAATGTCTCTGTGACATAAATCCAGCACTGTTCTGAAAGATTTGAACAAACTCAAAATATTCTGAAACACAAATCCCTTTGTTTTCACCACTTTATTAGAATATACAATCTACATGTTTCGATGGCAATGTTTTTTTTTTCAGGATTATTGGTGTACTAATTGTAAAACTTATTGAAAGATTACTAGTATTTGTCGAATTGGACTTAAATAATTGATTTGTATTTGTATGTATATTTTTATTATAATATTACTTTCAATGCTTGTGCTATATCTTTTCACTCAACATTAATAATTTTTTGTTTTTAAATTTCTATTATATTATGTTATTCTTATGCTTCTGCTTTTTATATACATTCTTGCTTTTTACTTTATATTATATTATTGTAAGTATTTTCTTTTCTCTTTATGTCATCATTATGTTTACATGTTGTTGTTTTTTCTCTATATATTCTGATTATGTACACTTACTATTATCTATATATTCTGATTATGTACACTTACCTATTTATTGTAAAAGCCCTACAGGGCGTTAATAAATAAAAAAAATTAAAAAAATATATTGTAAAAAGTTCTCTGTTTGATCCGAAGGTAACGGATTCAGCACCCAACGAGTGAATTTTAGTAATTTGAATGGGTTAACGTCATGGCTCGCACATTTATTGCAATTTCGTAATCCCAGAAATACACATGCGTTATACTCATTACGGTTGTGGTGGCCGAGAGCTGCCGCGGATTCCAGCCGTAAAGTAGCAAATATTTCGGCCAATCAGATACAAGATACGCAGCATCAAACAGTGAGTATTGTTTACACCTTGTTTTGACCGACCATATCTTATCAAAACATATTTATTCACTGTTTCATATATGCGATCACACACACTGAACACGGAAGAATTCTCCCGGTTGCGTAGGAATTCTTCTCTCCTCACAACTACCGCGTCCGGGAATCTTCCATCCACGGATGCAGTACATCAATCATATCATGGTGACTACGTGTTAAGCACCCACGAATAACTTTTTTTGCAATGCTTTTTAGAAATTCAATTGCTCAAAATTTTAATGTGAAGGTATTTTCGTGTCTCGGTATTTAGTAAACGAACTTCAATGTGGGTTTGACATATAAATATTAACTACATCAAATTAAATAAAAAATAATACAAATATTAACCGGTATATTCTCATCGGTTTGCGCTATCATAATAATAAAGTCTTGACCGGTTTTATATAACATCGCACTTTGCTAAGCCCTAGTATACATTCATAGTATCTTTTTGGCGGTCCACGGAGAGGCGGCGATAACAACATGCGTAGAGCGGCCGGTTCAGGTTTGCTGGGCCGGGCTTGAAGCCCCATCTCTGATCGTTTAATTTGTTTTTTTTGGCCGTGAATTCGAACGAAGTTACGGACGTTACACGAGGACACGGATGGACAGACAGACAGAAATTTTTATGTTTTTATATTAATTTTGACGCGATGAATGTTATCAAAATATTTACATTATTCTCTTTACAGCAATGTCCGTCTCTAACGTAACCAGATGGTGCAAATAATCTTGAGATTTATTTATTTTTTAATGGTTCACAAACAATGAAAAACACGTAACACGATATAGATAATACAATTAGTTTAAACACAGCACAGCAAACATAGAGATACAAATAAAGTCTAAAACATATACATATAAATAATAGAAAAAAGTGATTTTATAGAGTGAGATTGAATAAAGAGACTAATCTAATTCCGCAAGTTTGGTAATAGTTCTCTTATATTCGTGGAAACTGTCACGGAATATGTCAATATGTCAATTTTTTTTTTTTTTTTAATTTAAAGACTATTGACAGGTCAGAACGACCCTAATGAATAATCATTTAGGACAAGGTGATTAGTACAGTTACATTTTACAGTAACATTAATACATTATACAATATAAGTATAGTACAATATGCGGCTACAAGATAAACGAAGTTCACAATCTCCGCACGACATAATAGGCACGCAGGCTCCCAGGTCAATCAAGTCAAAAAATGTATATCCGCGACTTTGTGGCAATATTTTTTTTGTTTAGGTTGATTTCCGAAGAGTCCGTCTTACACGCTCAAATTATTTTCGATCAGGAGTGATATAATTTCTCTCTTAAACTGAGGTTGTGTCATGTGAAAAGGACATTATGGTTATTGTATAGGTGAGGAGAGATTAAAAAAAAGAGAGAAAATAATCATTTTATCATGACGCTATACTACGCTACATGGCGTTGTTCTCACATCAGAAGCATTTAGTAAAAGCACGTCATTTTTGATAAGTATTAAATAAATATGAATTTAAAAAATAACAACTTATCATCAGTCAAATGCTGTATTTAGTAGAATATTAAAAACTGGTAATGAATTTGGTTATATGGTTGAAGTATTCAATGACAGTCTAGTGAAAAAAAGTTTATAGTTAAAGAGACAATATTATTTCATTACTAACTGCTGTTAACATATACATGTAATAATGTGTAATATATATTTTTTATACACATTACTGCTCCGTATTTTATATTTTAAATTTTAATTTTTACACTCATATTTTAATGCTTATATTAAGTTTTAAATTTACATTTCTAATTTTTATTTATATACTCATATTTTAATGCTTATACCAGATACTTTCACTGCTTATACCTTTTATTGCTTTTTATACATGTACTTTATATTCATATCTATACTAATATTATAAAGAGGAAAGATTTGATTGTGTGTTTGAATTGAATAGGCTCCGAAACTACTGGACCGATTTGAAAAATTCTTTCACATTCAGAATCCTACATTATCCCTGATGAACACAGGCCATAGAATATTTTCAAAAATGTTAGGGATCCGTATGAAAACTTCGATAATGTAACCCAACGTGTGAAAAAATCTCTAAAAAAAACCTTAAATTATTGCCATTAGAGCAAAGTAATGTACTACAGTTTTATAGAGGACATTAATATCTACAAAAAAGTCTGCTATACCATATATCTAAGTATTACAGTTATGTTACAATAAGATATGTTAACATCAGATGGAAACATTGTTTTTTAGAGAACAGCGGACCCTTTGTTTCCCTCACAAACTCATTTTTTACTTAATCCTTAACTCGTGCAACGCCGGGTACGTTTTTTATTTTTGTATTGTATTTTACTGCTTATTTCCGATATTTTTTAATGTGTATACTTTTTGATTTGATGTATTATTTTTTTATGTAAAAGCCTATAATGGGCGTAAAAAGTAAATAAATCCTGTGCATTTGATGAAGTAGTAAATCTTTTGTGCGGAAATAAGGCGTATTGTTTCGAACGCATTATTCGGTAGTCCAAGCACAGCCGGTGGGCGGAAATTGATGTTGGTCCGAGGTTCGAGTTGTGTACAACCGTTTACGAATACGCGTGTCGCGATTGGATCCTGTTCGGCGACATGTCAACACGACAATTTCAAAACGAGTTTGTTTATTTTTTTTTTATAAAATATCGTACCATACGAATTCAATGTTTTAGGGGTTCCACGGACCGTGGACCCGCGACAAAATGTGAACAGAAACGTCACGTTGGAAATACACGGCCGTATAGCCCAGAAAACTCTTCATAATATCTCTACAAGTTCCTCACTTCAATAGATATTAAAAATATAGTAAACGTCATCACCATACTGTATTTTTAATGTTTATAACAACACTAACAATGCTATAGGATCCGAAAAGTCGGTAACACATGGCAGAATAGCCCGAAAAACTCTACAGAGCTTTATAAGCATTAACATTTCTTACTTCAACAGACATATTTACAAATGTGTTGGGTATTTGCGGGTGTATTAGGCGCCGTATATACCTACGGCCGAAGCGGAAGTTTTTGTTTTGACAGAACGCGACATCTGCACTGCATCTGCAACATTAAGCAAATATTTGGGCTAATGATTTTTCGAATGCTATCTAGAATGGTCCAAATAATGGCGATTATTGATATCGGCTGAAGCGAAAGTCTTTTGTTTTGACAGAACGCGACATCTGCGAGCGACAAAAGCTAGCAATTTTTTAAGAAAATATTTGGGCTACTGATTTTTCGAGTGCTATCTAGAATGGTCCAAATAATGGTGATTATTGATATCGGCTGAAGCGAAAATTTTTTGTTTTGACAGAACGCGACATCTGCGAGCGACAAAGCTAGCAATTTATTAAGAAAATATTTGGGCTAATGATTTTTCGAGTGCTATCTAGAATGGTCCAAATAATGGCGATTATTGATATCGGCTGAAGCGAAAGTTTTTTGTTTTGACAGAACGCGACATCTGCGAGCGACAAAAGCTAGCAATTTATTAAGGAAATATTTGGGCTAACGATTTTTCGAGTGCTGTCTAGAATGGTCCAAATAATGGCGATTATTGATCGAAACGTTATTTTAAAACCGCTATAATACCGCAATAAATCCGCACTTTAGAACGCGTGGAAAGCGATTCCAATCCCGAGCCAAAATTATGATTCTCGGTTTTCGGGATTCGATTTTGATGATTTTGTAATTAACACTGAGATATAAAAGGGTATTTAGACCAGGTATTGGTGCATTCATCTAAATAAATTGAGAATTGAAGGCCTTTTGACTGCTAGCATTAGAGTCCACTCTCATTGGTTTTTGCTATCATAACATAATATATATTGTCTTTACCTTTATTATATATTATAACATTGTAGGTACACTTTATCAATTTGGATGTGATGAAGAATGTTTTACGTTTTTCCGGCCGTTCAGAATCTTCTGGTTTGTGTTTTCTGGGGTATTTTTGCGACCTTTCTGGTCGACGTTTCGGATTACTCATCAATAAAATATTTAGATATCAAAACACGCTGAAATACGCGCTGTACATATTCAAAATATATAAGAACTTTATCATCTCATTGAAAACATCTCATCTTCATCTTATCATCCGTTTTTTGAACTAAGCAATACTGCTATTTCTGTATCTTGACAGTTACTTATTTATTATTTCTGTAACATTGTACCGCCGTGTTTTTGACGTCTTATGTATGAAAGGTTTGAAATTAATGAATTCAATCAATTAGAAAGCTCATTATTCGTAATTGTGAATAACTTAAGATTTATTTACATTTTTAACTTTCTGATTGATTGAATTTCAAACATGTCAAACTTAAAACATCGAAATTGGCGGCAACATAATTTCAAGATACAGAATATCTGTCAAGATACAGAAATAGCAATATTGCCTAGTTCATAATTACTTGCATTTCCTTTTCCATTAAAAATATATTGTTTTTAAAAAATTTGTAATGCTTTGAGCCGATATCCCTTAGACGCAAAAACCAGTCGTAAGAATAATTATATACTCGATTCTATCAACATATTATAATACAATGCAATTTGACAAGACCTGTCAAACTTCGCACACCCATAGACAATGCAATTTGACAAGACCTGTCAAATGTCTCAGACCCGTAGACAATATAATTGGTATTAGCTTTAATGTACACGGAAAGTGTTGCGAGAACGAAAAGTAAACATAAGACTGATACAAGGTACCTTCTCGAGTTGCAAAAGTTATGTTTTCACTTTTAATAATTTTTTTATGTTTGTGAAACAGTATTTTTTATATTTTACCCCATTCGAAGCTAGAAGATGAGTTTGTGAAATCATTCAGCACGTTCGATAGAAACGGAAAGGATGAGAAAGACATCGAAGGTGATAGCGACTAAAAATTAAAAATCGAAGTACAGACTATCAAAATATAAAAATGATATACAGGAAATTAATCTACTAACATGAAAACAAATTAAAAAGATACCTATTTGTAAAAACGGCCTGGTTATTCATAATATTAAAATTACTATTAACCATTTTCTTATTTCCAAAAATTTCTAGTTACTAGTCATTAATATCTATTAAGTAATTTCAAATAGATACCGATTAGCCTAAAAAGAAAAGTCTTTGAATCATGCATACTGCCAGTGATGACGTATGGACTGGGGACTATGGCTCTTACAAAGAAAAGTGTAGAAAAGCTCAAATGCACGCAACGATCCATGGAGAAATCCATACTTGGAGTAAGCCTTGGAGTAATAGAATTAGAAATGACGAAATTAGGCGCAGAACTAGAGTAGTGGATATCATGGATCGTGTAGCGAAGCTAAAATGGCAATGGGCAGTACACGTTGCAAGGCAGGATGCTACGAAATGGTCTCCCAGAGTTCTGAAATGGAGACCTTGGGAGAATAAAAGAGGCATCGGAAGACCTCAAAAGAGATGGGCCGACGATATAGCCGCTGTGGGGGGAAAGAAATGGCTACAATTAGCAAACAACACGGAAGGATGGAAAGAGAAGGAAGAGGCCTATATCCAGCAGTGGAGAGACGAAGAAAATAATATTTTTGGGGTTATGTCGTGCCCCGTCCCGGAACGGAAGCGTTAAACACAATTATGTAATCCTACCTAGGAACTGCTGCAATACAATACATTATCTCCAAAACATGCACAGAAGTGGGCCATTTTGTGTATTTTTAGCTTGTTTACGTTACAGATTAATTGTGAATTATTAGCAGATTACTGCGTTTTTTGCCGCCGGCATTGTGCGAAATGAACAATGGATATTCGTGAAAATTGTAGAAAAATCCGCGTAGATAATTATATTATCAGACCGGTACAAAGGCGTGATTTATGACGCGGCGATAAATTAGCGGCTAGCGCTGACAGGCCAATTGCAATGCGGTCGGGATTTCATTCAAATGTTAATGGGTTCAGCTGGTTTTGAAATCAAGAACCCCAACAGCAAGCGCGAAATTGTTTTAGCATCCGACCCGGCCGAATTCAACCTCCGCCGCCTTTTAAAATGTATCTGTAATTTAAGGTTTAACTGTAAAATGTTTAACTGTAACTGGTTGCGGATATTTTATACGAACCGTATGTTTTTCCGAAAAACGATTCTCGACGTTTCGTTGAGTTATTATTCAACGCCATCAGGAGGACGGCCTTTGCCCGCGGAGGTAGAGGGCGGACTGATTACTGCATCCGAGGGCTTTTTTAATTTACGGAATAATTTACGTATTTTTTCAAAATACTTCAATATTATTCATTATCTAATTATCTTTTATTGACACTCTTCTTATTAAATGATTCACATATGAACCTTTATTAAAAATAAGAACTGAGGCTTCCTTATCAGAATCAAGAACTTCTCTTCACTGTTGAGGTCTACACGACTAACAAAGTCTTAAAAAAAAATATATTTGTGCCTTGTATTAAATAAAGAAAAAAAGAAAAAAATTAAAAACAGAGTTGGCTAAGACGTATATGTATATGGATCCCATATGGATAGTGGCGGTTTTGCATCTGCACGCCATATTTAAAGGTGAATTAACAAATAGTAGTAAGAAATAAGCAATATTAAAACTAAATGTTTAATGGTTAACAACTGAAAATGAATTGTGAATTAATAAATAGTAGTAAGAAATAAACAATATTAAAACTAAATATCTAATGGTTAACAACTGAACATGAAAAGTATATGAAGAAATGAAATAATTAATGAGTGTTGACTGTAACACGAGAATAGGTACGGGGGGAAAGGGTGAAGAGGTAGGAGTCAGGTTAGAGGTGGAGAAAGAGGAGATTAGATGCAGTGAGTGATTGGTCAAAGTCGATTTGGTGATGGTGTTTTAATTCCATAGGTCGAGCAGTGCTAAGATAAAAAAAGAGAGTGCCCTCTCACCGCGGGGTCAAGGACGTACTGTACGTCCTTGACCCCGCGGCGTGAGGGCACTCTCCTGAAAACGCTGTAATACGACTCCAGCGAACACATCCGTACCGTTCGAATAAAATATTCGTTTTATTTCAATACCTAAATATATCGAACGTCCGTAAAAAACCTTAAATCTCTTTACATGTTACCTTTTTAGTGAGATCTTTCCAATTCGAAGTAACCATTTTGTTATTTTTTTTATGTGCATATTTATGTTTAAGAAAAAACTGCTATATTGCGCTAAAACTTCGATAATTCATTTTTATCTAGGCATCAATCGAGTTTCTCCAGGGTATGCTTGGCTACAATAAAGACTAGAAGGAATGTGTATCTGATTACGCATTTTTATCTATTATTGCGCGGTATGATCGATAATCCTGAAATTATGCGGAGCATTGGTTTGTATGTTCCTGATAATTAACTAAGATAGCGTCACCATAGATTGTTACGCATTCCGATATACAGGACCAACCTGCCAATGGTTATGCCTGTTGGAAGAGCTACTGCTATGCTGAAAAATATTACTCTGGACATTGATCTGTTCCATGTCTCTGAGAGGGTTTTCCGAAGCAGGATTCTCCAACACCTTTGATATGATTGAATTTATATACGTTTGATATTTTGTTGTTTTTTATATTTTCTCACTTGTTCATAACATTTACGAATTAAACAGATGTTTGTAATGTAAACTTTATCTTAAAAATAAATAAATTGAATTGAATTGAATCAATCTTAAACAAATATTATATACCTATATAGATATTTTTCATATCCACATAATTTGTTGATCATTTATATCAGTGATGACGAACCTAAGAATATAAAAGTGACAACCGGTCCCTAACCAATAAACGCTAAACGGCTGCATACAAGTATAAATACGTGTTCCGCCGCAGACCAGTTGAAGACCCCATGGCAAGAAGTTGTTAACTAATATTCAAGTCATTTTGAGATAATTAGACATTTGCATTTCGCCTTTGGAAAATATGTTTTATTGGCTAAATCAAGATTAACTTTTATTGATTTATATCACTAAAATATCAAAAAAGTATTTACAAAGTAAAAGAAACGCATTTATGCACAAAAAATATATATATATTAATTTTCCCAAAAAAAATGTAGTAAACAACCATTTTTTCGCCTCTGGAACTCATTTTTAATATAAAAACACCCTTTTGAAATTGGTAAAACACGAACATCAAACAACCCTTCAAATGCTATCCGTTTTTACCATCCATTATCCAAAATAACAAAATACCTGGCATGTTAATTAATAACACAAAACACGGTATATACCATTTAAAATTATTGAAAAATAATATATAAGTACATATTATAATAGTCTTCAAATAAAAACAAATATATGACAGTGCTGCCAGAGTAAATTTATATTAACCATAAATATTCCAATCAAATTAAAAGGCGTTTTAATTTCAGAATGATGGCATGAACATGTTATTATTGAAGATAACTGTTCTTCCCATTAGTAACTGATTTGATTTTTATGAAAAAGTGTAGTTAACATGTTCATCACTATGATTTGAACATGTTCTAATTATTTTCAAGTTCTGAACTTATTTCCAATGGAAATAGCGTACAATATATAGTTTAGAGGGCTTATTAACTCATTTTTGACAAAAATGTTAGTTGAAAACTTCTTGCCGTGGGGTCTTCAGTTGTCTACTGTTCAGTTTGACTTGTGTAAGATAAGAATTTTCCGTATTTTTGACATGTTCAGCCTAAAAGGTTCATCATCGCTGTTTAAAGGTTATATTAAAGGCACAAATGATTGAGAGTGGATGGTGAACTGCCAACTTCCGTCTGCAGTATGTAACTTTTGTGGTTGGTTATGAATATAATATTTGCGGTCGATGCCAATGTGATACCGGCTGTTATTGCATTGCGGTGTGCGGCCAGTTGATAGATTTTTTATCAGGGGTAGATTACTAATATTAGCTCTAAACATTTTATATTAGAAGATTGTTAATTTAATGATGTATTTCGACTTTCTTACTTCTTTTGCAGTTTTTATTTTTTATTTTAAATATGATAGAAACCTAAAAGGTTTATGGGTAGCATTTTTACATGATTCAATATAGGAATATAATAATAATATAATTTAGATACAAAGTCATTTTTTTATAGTTGGCCGAGTTTTAATATTTTTGTCACATCTGTTTTGAATTTGTCAGTGGTCAGTTGTTTGGTCTGTTGTGGCAGGTCGTTGTATAGTTTTAATCCGTTGCAAATTAGTCGTGATTGTCCTGTTTTTGTTTTGGCGTGTGTTATGTGATAGTTTTGAGCCATTCTAGTGTTGTGTTGTTGTTTTTCGTGTATTTCGTGTAATTTTATCTCTTCCTCTGGTATTTCGTCAATTGCTAGTCTGTGAATGATTTTAAGTGTTTCGATTTTTGTAATGCTTTCGATGTTTAATTGTTGTGTTATACGGTATACAGTTTCAGTTGGTGTCCGGTATTTCAGATTATATTTACCATTTTTAGTATTGTGTTCCCTACCTGAAGCAGCCGATGCAAGTCGATTTTTTACTCATGGTATTGTTCAATAGGCCACTTGTCGGATATTGTTTTTTCATTACAATATAGAACATAGATTGGTTTAATGGCGAATTATTTTATGGATTGTGAATGAAATAATATTAATCACATATTAATAATAATAGTGACTCTAAGGACGAATCTAGTAGATAGGTGAAGAACATACATTTTGGTTAAAAGCGAACAGTGTATTTTTTTAAACTAATGTAATGGTAAGTTTTTAAAATTGCTAAATTTTAATTACTGTCAATGTGCTCAATTGAAATTTATTTTAAGTAACACACGTGCGGGTATTTTAAACAACACACAACCAAAACCGAAAGGGGCGTTGTTGCATTACTGTCTAGCGTGAAGCCGTCATATTACTTTGTCTCTTTCTCGCATAAATATTGCTAACGCAAGTGTATTGTTATATACAATACATTCTTGAAGTACCATGACCAAAAAATTGCCCTTTGTATGTGGATATATTTTTGCAACTACGTTCAATAAGTTCAGTTCACCTCATTAAGTAACTCTTTCTTCCTGTATTACCTGCAATACTCTATACTCATATAATATACATCGCGACAAATTGATACACCGAACATCGAAGGTTGCCCGAATGTTAGAGGCGGGACCCATTTGTACACTTTCACAATATAAATTATTTGGTTGGAAGCTTGCTTTATTTTTAGCATTAAAAATACATAGTAAGAGGGTAGTCTCCTTTTTAATTGATTAATATTTATTAATACGTCATATAAAGTCGAAAAATTTTCGTTGACTTATCAGACTGCTGTGGCGAAATTGAATAACGCGCCATCCCCAGATAGAATGGAGGTCCGTTGGTTCGAATCCCGGTAGCAGTTAAAATATTTTTTCGTTAATTTGATTTTTCGGTAATTTTGTATTCGAGCACATAAGTGAAATTTCACATTCAAATATGTTTTTTTAAATCTTTTTATTTCAAACTTTTGCACTAATCTTTTGTACTTCAACTCATGATTGAATGTGAATTTTATGGTAACATAAATTGTGACGCCAAGCTGATTATTGAAGAAAATAAAATAAATGAACCATTTAAATAGAGAATAGTGAAAACTTGTTGGTTTAATGATTACGAATCTCGCGTAGTGATCCAGTGGTCGGTGGGTCGGGCCCCATTCCAGGACACCAGTCCTATTTTCATAGCACAAGTTTTTTAAGCTTAATTTGAAAATAATAAGAATATTGATGCGGCTCGTATTTCATATTCACATCTCTATTTAAAAAAAAGCAAATAAAATAATTATTTTGAGATTTTTTTTGTGTAAAAATTGAAAATGGCATTTCGCTTAATTTTTTTTTTAAATAGAAGTGCGAACACGGAATACGTGTCACATCAATATTCTTACTATTATCAAACTAAACTACGCTTGTGCTATGAAAATAGGACTACAATAGCCATATTTAACTAACAAAGCGCCCTGAGGTGAGTACTCGCGAAAACGGCGCTATATAAATTATCCAACTATTATTATTATAATTATTAACTCGCTGGTCTGGAGTGAGGTTCGAACCCGCGACCTTTGGATTACGAGGCGAGAGTCCTAACCATAAGACCAACAAGCTATTCATGAGTATTGATGAAATGAACTCATGAAATTACCACTTCTCTTGTTCGTAAATATGTTCTCTCGTCGTGGTATTTTCCAAGACCTCTCTCGAAGTTATCTCATTCGCGATATTTATATCCCGAAAAGAGAACTTTTAATTTCTCAATAGTACAATAGATACCAATTTAAAAAATTGGTTATTGAGTAACCCATTGAAATCACGCTTTTCAACATTACTAGTGTTAATGTCGTGTTTTTTTATTAAGTCAACTAGCTGTGACCTATTAAAAATGACGGAATATTGATTCGCGCCTTTGCTAAGCCCTAGTATACATTTATACTATTTTTTTTACTGTCCACGGAGAGGCGGCCTTAATAAAATACGTTCGTATGAAGACAGACAGAAAGACAGACGAACAGAAGACGGACAGAACGAAATTATTATGTTTGATTCGACCGATTAAATTGGTGTAGCACGGATTTTTATTTCATTGTCATAGGTCTTATGAATTGCTTATTTATCGTTTATAAACCCTTCGCATTGAAATCGCCATATCTATGCGTTCTTCAAATATGTTCTTAGGATTCCACGGCCGTTCAGGATCTTCTAGTTTATGTTTTCTGGGGTATTTTGCGGTGTTTCTAAGACCTTTCTGGTCTAAGGATCATAGGTCGTAGAAACACGGCAAAATACCCCAGAAGACACAAGCCAGAAAATTGCGCATCCTTTGGTTACCGCAATCGATTACTTAAAAACATAATCCAGTCTGTAAAATGAACTTTTGAAATATATGAGTTCTACATGACTACCAAGTATTTAAAAAAAAAAGTTTACTCTGATTACTATACAGGGTTATTTGGGAAACATTAATAACCTCGCAGGACTATATTCCTACCTTGATTATGCGTCGAAAATGTTGAAGCTATTATGACCTAATATCAATAGTTAACGAGATATGCGACATCAAAGTTTGCATTTTTTTTTCAACATTTCTGACTTATTTTTTGTAAAACGTTGGACTATCATTACAGTAACTTAAATCGAATATGAAAAATAATAATTCCCTTCAATACATGTAAAATAAAAAAATAAAAACCTTCGAATTCCAATTGGAAAACATTCCAATTGGAATTTTTTCAGGGTTTTTATCATTTCATTTAATTTGTATTGAAACGAATGAATTTTTCGTAATCGATATGAGTTACTGTAATGATAGTCCAACGTTTTAAAAAGAAAAGTCAGAAATATTGAAAAAAATGTAAACTTTGATGTCGCATATCTCCATAACTAACTAAAGTACCTAACCGTAGGACCCGCCAAAACATGCTGTTTTATTGTGACAATTTGGACACAAACTATCGTTCAAATTCTAGCATATCGCGGATGCACAAACTGGGCAATGAACTACCTACATTTTTTTTTGTCGACATTTTAAATCAATCTCTCTCTAAATTTAAAAAATCATTATATGATCATTTCTTTTCAAAATATTAAATTTTTATATAATGTCTTAAATTTTTTATATATACCTGGCTATTCAAATTTAATATTGCTATATTATCGGTGAGTAAAAATTTCTGAGATCACTACTTTACACTTTTTTGCATATATACTTTTTTTACATATATGTCTAACCTCATTATGTTTAAACTATGTATATATACTTTTTTACATTTATACCCTTTATTTTTCTTTTACATTTAATCGTTTGTTGTATTTTAATTATGTATAAACCTGTTGTAAAAGGCTATTAAGCCGTGTAATTAATAAAATAAATAACTATTGATATTCGGTCATAATAGCTTGAGCTTTTCGACTCATAATCAAGGCAGGAAAATAGTCCTGCGAGTTTATTAATGTTTTACAAATAACCCTGTACATAAGAACTGTATTTGTACCATAAATTAAATAAATAAAAAAAATAAAAAATATCGGACTTCAATGTTGGCGATCCCTCTTGTATAGTCTAGACCGAGTTCGGTGCGAAGGTATCAAATAGCCCGTTGCCCGTATTGATGTATCTCTCGCCTCGGTGAGCAACCGATAATTAACGCGTTTAGAAGTACAAGTTATGTGTTCATCTAATCTGTATCCGAGCCTACGAGTCTCTCGAATAATGGCGCCCCATCGCAACTGCTTATCCGCCCAGACGGTTCGGCTGATTACATTTGTTAATGGGTGTGCCGCACGTAATCCTCAGCGACCTCATCACCGCGGCATCTTCTTCTTCTTCTTCATCAGCCTTCGTCTCTCCACTGCTGGATATAGGCGTCTTCCTTCTCTTTCTTTTTATTTGCTAATTGTAGCCATTTCTTTCCCCCCACAGCGGTTGTATCGTCGGCCCATCTCTTTTGAGGTCTTCCGATGCCTCTTTTATTCTCCCAAGGTCTTCATTTCAGAACTCTGGGAGGCCTTCTTGTAGCATCCTTGGTTGCAACATGTTCTGTCCATTGCCATTTGAGTTTCGCTACACGATCCATGATATCCACTACTCTAGTTCTGCGCCTAGTTTCGTCATTTCTAATTCTATCTCTTAGGCTTACACTCCAAGTATGGATCTCTCCATGGATCGTTGCGTGCATTTGAGCTTTTCTACACTTTTCTTTGTAAAGGCCATAGTCTACAATCCATACGTCATCACTGGCATACATGATTCAAAGACTTATCTTTTTAGGCTAATTGGGATCTCTTTGTTCTCGAAGATATGTTTGAGTTTGCCAAAAGCAAACTAGCTCATTCCTATCTTTGTTCATTTTTATTTTGTGTCCTAGGTATATATATTCATCTACTATTTCAATATTATTATCATTGATAGTGGTGACTTTGTTCTCTGGACTCAAAATTTTTCAATTTTTTTTTTCAAAATTTTTCACCACAGCATACAGTATTCTTTTGTACCTCTTTTGAAGTCTCCAGGTGTTATTTTCGTACATTAGTGCTGGTATCAGTGAATGTCCCAACCATTATTTCAAATCTGTTTTAGGAGCTGACGCCATTAGTTTCTGACATCAGTTTCTCTTAGCAAAATATTTCATACATAGGGTGTAACAGAACAAGTCCACAATACATTACAGGGAGATTCTTGCCTAAATTATGAGTCAATCTTCTTATTTCTTCTTCCTCAGCCTTCATGTCTCCTTTGCTGGATATAGGCCTCTTCCATACCCTTCCATCCTTCCTTGTTATTGCTAGTTTTAGCCATTTCTTCTTCACAGTGGCTATATCGTCGGCCTATCTTTTTTGTGGTTTTCCGACGCCTCTTTTATTTTCCCAAAGTCTCCATTTTATAACTGGAATTGGAATATCAATGTACAATCTTCTGATTTAAGTTTTCTAGGGTATTCTGCCGTATTTCTACGAACTTTCTAGCCGACGTTTTGGATCTCATTGCAGGGTCCATCATGCCTATCCCGATGATGAACCCTGAATGAGATCTAAAAAATCAGCCAGAAAGGTCGTAGAAACACGGCAGAATACCACGGAAAATTCAAACCAGAAGATTTTGAACGGTCGTGAAAGCCTAAAAACATTTTTAATCAATGTCTAATCTCGATAGTTACGGATATAAGAGATTTTAGAGCTTGCATTTTTCTCAGAATAGTTTTGACTTAGCTTCTGTGAAACATAGAACTATCATGAATGTTTTATGGAAGATATGTCAGATATATTGAAGATATGTCAGAAATATTGAAGACAAGTCAGAAATATAGAAAATATGTCAGATATATAGAACATATCGTCGCTGTATATATAATAATGCCTATGAGCCGTCTAGTATATTCTGAGATGAACGAATCAATTTGTCAATTTTTCATGTAAATGATGAAGATATACTAAAAAAAAACATTGCCGTTCATCTGGAAAGTCTGCCTAGTAATTATTTAAAATATTTTTTTATAAATCTAGTCTGTGCAATTATTTTTAAAAATAGTTTCATTCGTTTATCTCAGAATGTACTAAAACGTCACATAGGATTAATTATATTATACAGCGACGATATGTCAGAAATATCTAAAAAAATTCTCAAAAAAAATGATGTCTTTTATCTTCTCAACTTTTGATATTTATCCAAAGTGTCAATACTAAAAATTGTATTGAAAATTGAATAAAAAAGACTTACAGAAGTTTTGCAACAAGCTACCAGATACCCTGTATATTATTGTTAGCGCTGTGTCGCCGATATACTCGACACCAGTCATTAAGTATAGAGAAATTCCTATTTCTTGGAACCAGACTGCATAATGTTGCACTTAAATTATGTCCTCACATTGTCCTGTTCTTGCCAATCACTTCGGTCACGCGATCCTTCGGCTAGCCTTAATTGCCTTTGTTGAAGGTACGCCTGTATACACGCAGGTAGCAGAAAATTTTAATTGTAATTCTGTTAAGCAACTTAGCGGAATCGATCTCTGTATCAAGTAATTTATTTATGCAATTTCATCTCTCCTATCTTCTTCTTCGTACAGGGATTAACATGACACACGCAAGGCGAAGGCTATACCCATTTTATATGTCCATCCTCTTATGTCTTTTTTTGTCCTCACCCCACCTCACTCCACCCTCTGGAACATCGTACTCATCGTCTGCTTGGATCAAAATGTGCATCACAATAAAATGGTTTCCGTCAATCTACTAACTGGAACTAGAAGTCATGCAGGTTTTGCCGTGGAAACTGCAGCTGCTAACTATATCTTTAATTCCCCACTGCAAAGGCTTCCTAGACTAACAAACAGATACGAGCAACTGGGCGTCTTTGCCAATAGCTGTACATTATTCAAACATATATTAAAAGGTGTATTGAAAGATTACTAGTATTTGTCGAATTGGACTTAAATAATTGATTTGTATTTGTATGTAATTAATGATATTTTCCTTGTAATTACGACACTATCAATTATTATAACACAATTGAGTTTCTCTGTAAAGAAAGAAACGACATTGAATGTTACTAATTGTAATGCCGGTTCCTTATTCACAATTACGATAGCAATTATCTTTTATTATTGAAACTAATCTTATCGAATTTCTCTATCATCACTCATAGATTATTTTAACAATGGTTTCTACTATCCATAGATAATAAAGACCATAGACAGTCTACGCTTCATAGAGCCACAATGACAAGTGAAGCTTGTCATTATTTCAAATTAAAGAAAATTAAATTTTTCTTTACATGCATATTTTGTATTATAATATGACTTTCAAAGCTTGTGCTATATCTTTTCTATATCTTTTCACTCTAATTATTACTTTTTTGTTTTTAAATTTCTATTATATTATGTTTTTCTTATGCTTCTGCTTTTTATATACTTGCTTTTTACTTTATATTACATTTATCTTTATGTATTTGTTTCTGTATTTAAAGTATTTTATTTCCATTTTATGTCGTTATTATGTTTACATGTTATTCTTTTTTCTTTAAACTATGTATTCTTTTAATGTACACTTTACCTACCTGTTGTAAAAGCCCTATAGGGCGTTAATTAATAAATAAATAGGTACATAAAAAAATAATAAATTACTGTATCTGAATCCTCATATTATGTTTATTGTCAGACTTGAATCGAATATTAAGAATAGATAGAAGAATAATAATTAATAATAAGATGAAGAAATAAGAAGAAGAAGACTAAATAAATAAACAAAAAATAAGACCTTATGCTACAGGAAATTGTTTTTTTATTTATTTTTAATAGAAATGCGATCACGGAATACATTTCACATCAATATTCTTACTATTTTCAAACTAAGCTAAGCGCCTGTGCTATGAAAATAGGACTAACTTGCTAGTCTGGAGTGAGATTCGAACCCGCGACCTTTGCATCACGAGGCGAGAGTCCTAATCACAATACCAACGAGGTACTATTTTTTAACTACTTAGCTATATTGTATAGAAATTGTTTGTTCAGGGAAAGGAATTTTTCCTGAGGAATTTTACTTCAAAAATTCTAAAAACTCTCGTACAGCGAATAATAATATTTGGATAATTTATATGGCGCCATTTTCAAGGGCGCTTTACACAGAACATTATCTTACAAGACAACTTACTGCTAAAACAACTTATTTACTATTACTTATTCACTAGGTAGCATGCAAGAAATGGAATTAACGTTTAATACTATAATAATAGGGAAGAAATAGGTGTTTTCGCGGAGTGCACACTAGGAGTGGAAAACATTAGCTAGTGTTGTGGTCAGATTCTATAGGTTTTTATAGGATTGTCTAAATAAATGCGTCTTAACTTGTTTTTTGAACTGTGGTAAGCTGTCTGTTTGTCTCAGTTTATTAGGTAGTTTGTTCCATAACTTTGGTCCAGCCACCGCGAAAGCACGATCACCGAAATTAGTTTTGTGGACGCGATTTACTTCAGCTAACCTATTTGTATTAGATGTTGATGCTGAGCGAAGTGTTAGTTGTCTGTTTTTGCGGAGAATGGATTGCAGAAGTCGGTTATGTATGAATATGAATGAATTCATACTTCGAACCTGCAAACAATTCAAAAATCCTCACTCATTAAAAATATTATATTATTCCTACGTTCGCAATCACTTGGAGTACCTATGCATCTCAGGTCTGGAATCCACAACAGACAACATACATTGCGAGAATAGAACAAATTCAGAACAGGTTTTTGCGTCGCCTCAATGGTAAATCCGGCATATATTTCGACTCATATATGGAAGCAATGGATTTCTATAACATGAGAACCCTGGAACATAGAAGAGCACGAGCTGATCAAATACTACTCTTCAAGTTACTTCAGGGACATATTGACTGTCCCAGCCAATTGGAGCTGGTTTCTCTCCACGCTCCATCAAGGCGAACCCGACAGTCCGTGCTCTTCCATGTACCCATAAGCAGAACCTCTTATGCACAGAACTCATTCATCCAGCGAACATGCAAAGCATACAATGACCACTTCAATGACATTGATATATTTAATACCAACATCTCAGCTCTTAAAAATCGTATTTAAACCGCTTATATTATATTACTAGTTTCTATATCTTCACCGGATTAACTGAGACCGACCATCATCATACACACACCACAGCCAAACTCTCATCACTCTTTACACATACCCCCATATCTGTATACAACGTCACGCACAGAATACATACGCACTCCACTCAGCCACAATCCCATACACCTCACTCCACTTCCCCCTCTAACTCCCACTCCTATCCCTCTATTTAATATATGTTCTCTTTATTGCTTGATTTAACATTTTATGCCGTGGATCTCTATAATTGGTCTACGAATTACCCAATAAGTTATGTATTATTATAATAAATTGTATGCTGTTGAGATTCCCAAAAAATAAAAAATAAATGTTAAAAATAAACTTAAAAATAATTTCAGAAAAGGTCCCTAAATATCTAACCAAATAAATCAAATCTCTGAATGCCCACATACGAAACGGATTGCCAAATACACGGTTTTCCGTTGTAATTAGTTGGTTTTACTACCACTAGAGGGACCGGTGTCCGCCCAGGCGGTTCTGTTTTAATTGACGCATTTTTTTTATTCATTCATCACAGACATGTTATTATTTTTAATGTCTTTATTATTTATTGAAAATTTCAACAGGCCGGACGTGTGGGTGTTGAGACAAACAGAACAATAATAGATTTGGCGCTAACGAAGGTACTTGGATAACACCCACAGGCCTTTTAAGATAACTCAATGGATGAATATTCATTTTTATTCTGACTTTAAGGCGATGCATTTGGATGTTTAAAATTATTATCATACGAAATGTATGTCTAGCGACCATAGATATTTTTTAACTGTCTGATTAACCTAACTGTAAGCGGGGATATGGTGGTAGGTACCTACATATTGTGATGTTTGCTTTATACGTTAATCAAAAAAACTTTGAAGACATGCTTTTATATGCTTTCTTTGCATATATTCGTAATCGATATTTACCTGTGTATCGAAATATTAAAAACATTATTTTAAGTAACACATTTTTATTGTAAAGTTGCAATTTCAAAAAAATTTTGAAACCAAATTTATTAATCAATTAGAAAGGACTTGAACCGTTATTTTAAAGTTTAAAACAAATTTTCGAACGGCGTGCTTTTTTTTTAAATTTTATTTTGGGAGACATACAGTACAATGTAATAAAAATTTATATAATATCGAAAAAATATTCAGTGAAGTTTCTACGAAGCTGGTAAAACTAAGAAAAATGATAAAGAATATGTGATGAATGTTTAATTATGATAATGCATAAAAAGAGAGGGGTGTGAAGAGGAAGGGAAGGGGATTCAATTAAATAAGTATTAAATTTAATTCAATAATAATAAATGAGATTACGAAGTTTCATTTAAAATAGAAGCAAATTGTCGATAAAAATGTTTAGGTTATTTGTAGAATTTAACAGATTGTATTTTTAAGTAGAATGAGTTACTAAACAGTTTTTTAAATAGTTAGTCCTGCCAATGTTTGGGTAAAATAAATTATTTGAACGCGTTGAGTATGTAGGACAGCTTAAACCTATTTGCTCTAATATATAATAATTAATATTAAAAAATATTGATTGTATCATTTGTATAAATCTACTTATATAAGTAGATACCAATAAATCCCTTGTGAGTGACGTGATTATTATTTTAAAGCGAAATATTGAACAAATCATTTTAACGTGCGGAATTAGGCTGGAATTACAACAACACTTACGATGACTAGCCGCTAATGAGGCCCGGACGCCAGAGTGAGACGCGTCAATCAGCGCGTGGCTCATGTTCACGCAAGAGTCGTTATTAATTATATTATTACTAGCTGTTATCCCAAAAATGACGGAACATTGGTTGACGTTTTTGCTAAGCCATAGTATATAATATATGGTACAAATACAATTCTTAAATATTTACATATCAAATTGACATTTTTTTTAATACTTTGTAGTCATGTAGACCTCATAAGTGAAGAGAAGCTCTTGAGTCTGATGAGGGATCCTCAGTTCTTATTTTATATATAGGTAGGTACATATGCGAGTCATTTAATACTACGGTAATAAAATGTAATTTGATATTGAAGTATTTTGAAAAAAGCAATAGGTTTAGGTAAATGATTTATGAATTTAAGTTAGATTTTAGGAAGATTTTAATTTTTTTGATTTGCTCTGAGAGGTTACTGATGCAGCGTATCTCGATAGGTAAATTAGTGTAGTAGTCAATGGCTTTACAAATATAGTTTTTTTTATATGGCTTTATAAATATAAATTTGCGTCGTTTTAAATTTAAGCATTATAAATTGGTTTCCATTTCTCATAAGCTTGACCTATTCCTGGCTTTCTGTAAGATTTCTTTCTTTGCTTATTTTCATTATGGAAATTTGTTTGAAAATATCATCCATATTTGGTACAGGAAACAATTTAAAAAGATATTTTGTTGAAAAGGTAGATTTTTTTCAGTATTACTTTAATAATGATCCTTTGTGATATTTTTACTAAGTAATATTTATAATATCTTTTGGCGGTCTACGAAGGGGCAGCCGTAGCAACAGAGCGTAGAGTGGCTGGTTCGGGTCTGCTGGCCCGGGGTTCAAGCCCCATCTGCGGCGGTTTAATCTTTTTTTTTAGCCGTGAATTTGAACGAAATTAGGGAGGTTATACGAAGTTACGGACGGACAGACGGACCTATAGACAAAGATATTTATATGTTTGATGTCCGCGATTTTTCACAAGTTAGCGGCTAGTATTCTCATACATTTTTTAAAATAAAAAAACAAAATAAAATACCGCGGTATTTATTCCTGAATTCTTTTACATAATAAACACAGATTGTTGACATTCATGTTGTCGTGAATGTTAGACGCGCGTTGTATAAAAGGAATGAAGGAAGAAGGCTGTTGAAAAAGATACCTTTGAGAGAAAATTGGCTAATCGTGTCATGTCAGAGAGGTCGCACACTTGTACGGATGTGGTGTTGGACAGCCGCACGAATGGTCCAATTTATTGACCACCAGCGTTTCCCATTACCTTTCATTTCGTCGGCCCCATGTCTCGATCGAAGATATACGAATGACAGCATCTTTAAAAACACCCTCTGTCTCTTAGCCAAGACCACAAAAAGTGTTTTTCTCAAAATTACACCCATACGCTATCGGGCGCTTCGACGCGAAGGTATTCAAAAACGAAGAGGGAGACCTGATGTATAATTATTGACATTTAAAAAGTTTGTTTAATCTTTTTTGGCGCGCTCTTTCGTGTTTATACCTGCGGCAGCAATCATGTTCATCGATCCTCTTCCCAGAAACGATTTTTGGCAGGATTGGCCTATTTAATATGACAAACAAGGTTTATGGTCAGGGCCGTCCGCAGGCTGCTTTCCGCCCTTCACATAAAACGACAATTTATCTTCTTCGATAATAGAAAAATAACTTTATGGTAGAAAAAAAAGTTCGTTCAATTGTGGAAAGTCACTTGCATTAGTGTGAGTAACAGTGCTTTTACAAAAACTCGTAACATTATTTTATTAAGTAAATGACAGATGCAAAAAATAAATATAAATATTATTACAGTCTCTAAACCTAAAATAAGCAAAGGTACAAGTATTATAAAAAAAACTCATTCCATTGACTATGTGCTTTTTTAAATAGAACACTCTTAATTGGATTTTTTTTAATGTTTCAGTTTATTGAAAAAAAACTAATAAGTGAATCCATTACCTACTATATCGCATATTCATTGGTAATTCTCTATGTAACAATATCCGTCACCAACGGTACCAGAATGATCAAATAATAATGTAATATAATATAATAATGAGGTATAAGAAGCAAAAAAGCATAATTCTCTTTTAATATTGTCCATCACTAACGTTAGATATCAAGACACTATTCTAGAGAATGCTTTTCTCCCAGCATTAACTAGCGGCCGAAATATGTAACAAAAGCACGTCAGTTTTGATGGGTTATAGCTAGTTTAAAAGAAGTACCTAATACATAAGCAGGTTTAATTGTAGTTAAATGGTTTCAAAAAATTATAATTAATTTTAATCATTAACTTGTTGAGGGCCTAAAAAATTCCAAAGCAACATATAGGCAAGGGCCGGAAATTTTCTGAATTTTTTGTGATTTTTCTTTTTACGAAAAAACCATGAAAACATGCGTATATTAAAAAAAAACACACACACATTCATATTATTTTATCGTAAGTGTCGAAATTCAATGATTTTTTATCATTTAAGTAAAAAAAAAATCTTTTTCTGAATTTCCATAATGTTGCCAGCGCAACATTTTCTGAAAAATAATAATAATTTTTTATTTGTTTATTAGAGACAACACTAATATTAATAATAATAATCTTCTTCTGTATGGTATATTTTGTTGCACGGCACGGCACACGACGGGACATCGCACTCATAACACATAAATATGATACACTTTCACACACACACATATTTCAAATAAACGCAACAAAATTGCGTGTATTTTTGTTAATAAATCACTATTAGTATTCAATTGAATCATAAACCAACAAAAACTGACAAATATCGCAAAACATATCGTATATATTTGTATATACGTGTACAAATAAATCGAAAATCGAAAAAAATAAATCGTATTTCCCGCGCACATTGCGCGTGACCTTGACGATGGAATATTTGAATTTCGATTGCACAACACGCGATCGGGGCGCCATCTATAACAATTCTATACGATTTTGACGGCAGAAAAACTTCTGTTTTGATTGTTGATTTAAAATATAATCCATGATGTTTTTGAGTTGAAAATGGAACGACAGGTCACAACAGGATTTCTCTATTGGGAAAAAATTACTTTTTTCAAATTCGATACGCGGCCGTCGATATATAATTTATTTTGTGCCTGTCGCATATATGCGACGCGGCCCCTGGGGACAGTCGCGCTCCGTCGCATATATGAGACGTGGCCCCAGGCTCATTAAGATAAACTATTGTCGTCTGTATCGGACTCCGAATCATCATATAAATAAAAATAAAATTTATTTAAGTCTGTGGTCACCGTATCGTGATCTTCCAGTCACTAAATCTTTTAATAAAACATATTGAACAAAGTAACGACCGCTCCGCGTGACTGCCAGTGACATACTGAAGTGGCCAATGGAGTAGCTTTAAAAAAGGAATACCACTACACAATTTACGTATTACAGAGGGCATCACTCACACTAAGGCAAGTGGCTTTCATAAAGTGAACGGACCCTAACATTTTTATTGTCATCAACTGTTCTAATTTCGATTATCTGTCTGTTCGTAACTCGCCGGAATTAGGATGGAATTACAACAACAACGCTAATGAGGTTCGCACGCCCGAGTATGACACGTCATCAGTGCGCGGTTCAGATTACACATAAGGGTCTTTATTAATTATTATTATTTTCCGTGATTTTTTACGGGTTTAAAAGCCCGGTTATTAATATAAAGAAATAACTTGTTAAATAATAAATATGTTTCGGGGCCAATGGTTCTTTCATCAGTATACAAAGTATACTAAAAATTAAAGATGGAAGTATAGATATTAGCAAAAGCAAAAATGAATAGAAGAGAGCTGAATAAAAAATAATTTATTGGGAACTAATGTTTATTTTTTATTGTTTATTTTACATTTATTAATACAAATTACTAATAACTCCACACTAGGTAAAACCTGTTCTGTGGCAGTTATTCTCACTTGAGAGTTATGTAATAGTAACATAGAATAGTAATAAATAACAACAGTAAAGAAATAGAAACGTAAAAATGAAAACAGGATAAAAATTTAAGTAGATACAAAAATAAATACTATGTTTAGAGTACACTTGAAATTATATAAAGCAGATTTTACTAATTCAGAGGTCAAGGGCAATGTGAAAATAGATTTAAAATGTATTTTTGCTAAAAGAATTTTATAATATTTAACTGACCATAATTTTTTTTTCCAATTTATAATGTATCCAACTGCAATCCTATGTCGATTGTAAAATTTATAAACCCTATGCTATAATATCAAAAAGAATGAATTATTTTATTTTCATATTATAGCATTCTTCTTTCTCAATTCTTTGGGCCCCCGACCCTACTAGGAAAAGAGGACAAAGATGACGATGACGATATTTATTTTGGGTTTTTGTTAATATCTACACTTCCATTTTAAATTTTTATTATATATACGTTGATAAACCAACAAAAAATGGTATCAAAGATTGAAATAGATTATAAATTTTAAACCCCTAGTTTTAAAATTGCAAGTTGAGATAAAACATCTCAAATGACACTAAAATAGTAAGGAATGCGTAGTTTACAATTGAGTAATTTAATTATTTCAATGCAAGGCGCCTGGCTTTCAGAGCCAATGATGTCGACACAAGATAAACTGCATCATTCGTGACAACGTATTGCGTTTTCTCAGTAATTACAGATATCTGTTGCAGTCCATCTCAAATGTTTGCTACTAATAAGGCTATTTTCCAATATCATTTAATGAATTTATATAACAAATGTATCAAATATTCTACATTAACTCAAGAGAAATAACTTAATATGATCTTCTGGTTTGTGTCTTCTGGGGTATTATGCCGTGTTATTACGACCTTTCTGGACGACCTTTCGGATCTCATTGCAGAGTCCATCATCAGGGCTGATTGGTTCAATATACACGGCATAATACCCCAGAAGTCACAGAACAGAAGATTCGGAGTGGCCGTGAAAACCTAAGAACATTCTTAACTTAATATGAGACTTGTAAAAAAGGTGAAGGTATAAATCACAACAAAAAATAGAGATGTATAAAGGATATTTCAAAGGGATGCTCGAAATTAGTTAGGTTATTGCAGCCATCTTGTTAATGTCAATGATATAATAAACGTCAATGGTTAAAGTGACATCTATCAAATTTGTTGTCAATTGTTTAGTAGTGTACGACAAATCACCATGGTAGGTTATAGCGTTGAACAAGGTATGCAAATTATCATATTTTTTTTATGAAAGTCACTACTCCGTTCGAAAAACAAACGTTTCTCGAACGGAGCAGTGACTTTGATAATAAAAAGACTTTGATAAAAAAAAATAAGTGTGACACCCAAAATGTGATTTTATGGTTATCTCGCGCGGCGGCGATGTGAACTGGCCACGAGATCGTGCGATTTTACTTTAGACTTCTTCCTTTGGGACAATCTTAAATCGCAGGTCTGTGAGAATAAACTGCAAATAATTGACGCACTCAAAGTCAAAATAATAAACGCCATCCAGAAAATTCAGTCAGATCAATGCGACAGTCATTGAAAATTGGACCTCCTGAATACGTGCCACCAAGCAAGCCGCGGCGGATATTTGAAAAACGTTATATTCAACATTTAAATAGCCCCTTACACATTGGACCAACCTCGCATTGGACGAACCTGGCCAATGTGTACAGGGCCCGTCCAACCTCGGCAGAGCTCCAACCTCGCAAAATGGCGTACAGCGATCACACATATCTGTCATACAAAAAATAATAATTTAACTATCTTGAATGTCTTTTCATTGTTTTACGATATTTTTTAATATGACATTTCGGCAATCCGAAACACAATGAACGAAACACGAGAGACGTACACCACAGTCGGCGGACGTTGACTAACTAAAAAAAACCGGCCAACGCCGGCCTAGTCACGCCTCTTTTGTCTTTTGATGTGTGCTCGAAAAACCGACAAGTAAGCCAAGTTCGGCCAAATGCGTTAAACCCTCTGTACACATTGGGCCAATCTTTGCCAATGTATACAGGGCCCTTAATGCCATAAAAAATATACTTATAATATGTAAGTATATTGATTAAGTAAATAAATAAGGATGAAAAGTGTGAGTAAAAAATGGCCAACCTATTCGTTTAAGTACAGCTTCTGTTTCTGTAGGTAAAACTCACATCAGCAAGTCTGATATTCACGTCCCCTAATGCTTTAAATTACCTATTTCGCCTATAATTTAATATTGAATTACGAATTATTCACGGTAAAAAAAAACTTTAACAATAAAAAATCAGATTTATGAAATCGATTACAAATGCTACGAGGAAATCAACATGCAAGAATCAAAATTTGACAAAAACAGCACTGACATTACTTACACAAAAATACAAAGGTCTAAGGAATATAAATCAAATTAATTGATCAATAAAACACATTGTAGAATGTTTATAGATAACATGAAATACAGGTTATGTTGCACCAACATCATAATTTGAACAAAAAAAATGTATGGTGACTACCAACTTTTAGAATAAATTATAAGTTATGTATGTCTATATATCTCTAGTCTATATATATCTAGGATTTAATAAATATGTAATGTTTTTTCGTTTTAAAACAGATATCAGTTAGATTATTTATGACTTATTTGAGACACAATAATTGCAAGAAAAAATAAAAATAAATAAACAAATGTAGTTATATTTTTTAATTAAATCAAACTTAACATTAATTACGGACACAATATAATTTTAAATTTTAAGAATTAAAAAAAAAAAGAAATTACAATGTAAAATAATAGTAAAACCTGTTAATACCTACACGTCACATTAAAAATCAAAACTCAGTTGTATGTAGTTAGATAGACTCCGACCCACTATCTAGATAATATGCGCACTCCATTCAAACACACAATACTTGTTTCACATAGCCTCTTCAACCTTTATCCCAGTCCTTTCTTCCACTCACTCTCATTCCTATCCTTCTATTTTGATTTATTTTGCTTTTTGCCTTTTTTGGTTTATCTGGTTCTTGTTTAATTTGTCTTTTGCATTTTCATGTTAACCATTTATTTACTTTCTTCTTCTTTTTCTTTTCGTGTCCTATACGTTCAATGGACGTTGGCTATCATGTTGGTTAATATAAAAAAAATTACTGTGGCCTGGAACAGCTCTACACTAGACTGGCCAAACCACGGTCTCAGGTTTTTCAACTTCCAGGGCTCTCCTACTCCCAGGGCTTTGACTTCTGGCAATCTTTCCTTATAAGCTCCTCCCCACCCAATAATACCATATGAATATGGATGGCACAGAAGTGGTGTGCCAGGACTCAAGAGTGTCTCAAGATAGAAATCTTCTATTTATTCTAGAATCCTTAAGTGAAAACTAACCCCACAGATGATTGCCAGGTTAAAAATATCTATATACAGGGTTATTTGTAAAACATTAATAATCTCGCAAGACTATATTCATGCCTCGATTATTAGTCGAAAATGTTCATGCAACCATGACCTAATATCGATAGTTATGGAGATATGCGACATCAAAGTTTACATTTTTTTTTCAATATTTCTGACTTATTTTTTGTAAAACGTTGGACTATCATCTAACTAATATCAATTGCGAAAAATTCATCCGTTTTAATACAAGTTTAATAAAATGATTAAAACCCTGAAAAAATTCCAGTTGGAATGTTTTCCAATTGGAATTTGAAGGTTTTTATTTGACTTGTATTAAAGGAAATAAATTTTTCATACTTGATATATGTAACTGTAATGATAGTCCAACGTTTTACAAAAAAAAAATTGTAAATGAAAATGCAAACTTTGATGTCGCATATCTCCTTAACTATTGATATTAGGTCATAATAGCTTGAACATTTTCGACTCATAATCACGACAGGAGTACAGTCATGCAAGGTTATTAATTTTTCCAAATAACCTTGTATAATGCGGCAATTAATCAAAAAATGTCGCCCAAGTACGGACCTGCTGCGTCCCTTTGGCATAAAGGTTGGCAATTTTAACACATGTCCTCCCCCATCATTATTAGTTAGCGAGGTAGCCGATTGAATGTTATTATTAATATCCCGCATTATGAATTCGGGATCACAATATTATCAAGATTCGTTTTTGGAAATTGGTGCAAAGCCTTTTTGCATCGAAGAGGGATTCGTTTAGTTTCTTGTTATGAAGATTGATGGAGGCCGAAGGGTTTAGCTAAGACTCAATTTTATTTCTCGTGTTTAAATTTAATTGCGCGTCTGTTCCGATCGCCGGACCCTGATAAGATGAGTAATCGATTTCAATCTGTGGTGATTACACGGTCTGAAATTTTGATAGTACTGCTGGCGTAGATTGCCAGTACCTACCCAGAACCAGGGCTTCTTCAGACAGCTTACTAGGGATGGCAATCCCAATTAAAAGATAAAAAAAGTGAAACTGAAATTAAAGCCGCTTTTCATACAAATAACAACTTTTGATAAATTCTAAAGATAAAGAACATAAACTAAGCTATTCGGGGATTTATAAACTCAGGTGCAACGATTGCCCTGCATTTTACATAGGAAAAACAGCTAGAAATATAAATACAAGAGTCATTGAACATAAAAGATGTTTAAATAGTGTAGGCTATTCAGAATTTGCAATTCATTTAATAGAAAAAAAACCACGCATTTGACCAATCTTCGGGTGTAGATGTACTTCATAGAAATGACATAGGTATTCGTCTCAATAATTTAGAAGCTTTAGAAATAAAAAAATCTTTAAAAACAGATAAAAAATATTTACTAAATAAGCAACTAGATTTATCGCGTAGTCCAATTCTAGATATATTCCCCTTCCAATTAACTACACCCACCCATACCCACTCCCTTTCACCCAACCCCCACCACAGTTGACGTTCGGTCTCTTTCTTCCCTTAATGCTTTCTTAATTGTTCGTAATTCTGTTTTTATTTAGTTAATATCTGAACCCTGATGAAGACTCAGTTGTGAGTCGAAACTAATTGGTTTTAACTCAATAATGTGGTGTTAAACAAAAAGTTATTTTATTTAAAGATATTACGTCTCATCACAATGTGTTTGCTTCGTGTGAAAATTTAAAAAAAGTGAATTTTTCACTTAATTTATTCTGAATGATTTACTATTTATTTTTATTTATTAGAGACACTAACAGGATAATAGGCACATGATACTCTAACAATAAAACATTATAAATGAAGACTATGCCCATTATCCCAATTACAAGTGTCTTCGGCACGCTCTAGTAACATGTATTTTTGCATTTAAGTATATTTTTCATGTACATTTATGTGTACTGTGTATTTAGTGTTTGAGTAAGTGGGATTGTATTTAATAAATAATTGAATTAATGGATCTATAGGTTCAGGTCATCGTTTAGAAAATGGATGTTGTGAATGAGTGAGTTTTTGAACGATGATAAGGTATCTGCAAGAATATCGGCATCAATGTTAGGGTTAGCACTATACATATTATATGTGCGACACAACCTTGTGATGGGAGAAAAGTAACCAACATTATTAGTGTGCTGGCTTATTCTAAAGAACTCCAGGTTTCTTATACGGGGTTTAACATGCAAATTTATATCAGATTACCATCCATTATCCAAAATTATAAAATACCTGGCATGTTAATTAATAATACAAAACATGGTATGTACCATTTAAAATTATTTCAAATTATATAAAAGTACATATTATAAAAGCCTTCAAATAAAAACAAATATATGACAGTACTGCCAGAGTAAAATTTATATTAACCATAAATATTCCAATCAAATTAAAAGGCGTTATTTCAGAATGATGGCATTAACATGTTATTATCTAAAATAATATATTCTTCCCATTAGTAACTGACTAGATATGCCCGCGCGGCTTCCCACGCACGTACATTTTTAGAACACTGTTTGGATCGTCATAGAACTTTCGTAAACCTTCTAGAACATTCTCCTTCCAGAACTTTCAATAAATTCGAATGTACAGGAACCTTCTAGACACACCGACACATTCCGCCACTCAGTTTAGAACTTTATAGAACTTTCGGGAATTTTCTAGAACCTTCTCCTTCCAGAACTTTCTAGAGCAGGTTTTCGCGGAACTTTCTAGACTCACCGACATAGTCAGTGCGTCTATTTTGAAACAATCTGAAGCATTTGCGGCCTTCCTATAACAAAACAATGTACTAGAAAGCACATTTTCGTCACCCACTCCCACCCACGCACAACCACCCCCGCCAAACTCGCATATTTTAGATGTGACACCAAGGGCTATCCACCACCATAACCACCGGTGGGTGGTTGTGGAGAAAACTTGTCGAGTAGGGAAACATGGGTTTCTTTATATATATATATATTAATTTGATTTTTATGAAAAAGTGTAGTTAACAGTTCATCCCTATGATTTGAACATGTTCTAATTATTTTTAAGTTTTGAACCCAATGAAAGTCCAATGGAAAAAGCGTACAAAATTTAGTTTAGACGGCTTATTAACTCATTTTTGACAAAAATATTAGTTAACAACTTCTTGCCATGGGGTCTTCGAATGGCAGCAGCAACAGAATATTAAAATCCTAATTACAAAAAAAAATGGCGTTTTTCGACCAATTTTGTACATCTCGATGTGTATTTATCCCTGGCCGATAACACTTGGAGGGCAGACTAATGGCAATTAAAGCCGTCAGCAGGCTACCCTTCCTCGTAATATTCGCAGCCGCTATCTGATAGTCCACACGAAGGTCTGCTTTACGGCCAGCCTGGGTGATGATTCACCACATTTTTAATGAGCCAAAGTGCTAATGAATTTGCACTCTGTCATTAACGGGTTGATTAGCGACTAGTAGCTAGTCAATTAGTGGTTAGTGATACACCCTTAAGAGCAAATATTTTTTCCCGAAAACTCTAGCAATACTTTATTGTCTTTCTTCTTCATTCTCTTTATTCTAATCGGGGGCCTATAATAATAATATTGGATTATTTATATAGCCATTTTTGTGAAAATTTCATCTCAAGGGCGCTTTACACACAAAAAACTCTTACATTCTAAAAGCATAGAATACAAAATGAAAAAGAGAAAAGAAAGAAAAACAGCTCAAAACAAAATAGTAAAAGAAAACAACGAATATTAAAGATGTTCTGGGAAAGATTTTGTAAACAGGTATTTTCTTAAATAAAGTCTCTAAATCTGTGTTTCTTATTACGGAGAGTTCCACGCTGTGGGGCCCACCACCGCAAATGCCCGTTCGCTGAACCTAGTTCGCTGAACTGACTTGCCGGTTCCACAACCCTTATTACCGCTGAAGTAGACGCTGACCTGAGAGTTTGATAACTTCCATTTATGTTGTCTGGAATACAGAGCTCCTGGAGATACAGAGGCGCCATGTAATGAGTTGCTTTGTACATCAACCAACACAGTTTGAACTCTACTCTCTCAGGAAAACGAAGCCAGTGCAATTCTCACAGAAGGGATGTTATGTGCGAGAATTTTGACGTTCCATATATTATCCATGCTGCAGCGTTTAGAATAGATTGTAGTCTATCGAACTGAAACATTGATAGGCCAGCGTAGATACCATTGCAAAAGTCCACACGTGATACAAAAAATGCATTAATGAGTAGACGAGCTGCATCAGAAGGAAGATGTCTGCGAATACATTTAATCTGTCTTAGTTGATCAAAACATGCACTGACAGTTTTGCTGATGTGTGTATTCATGGAGAGATCTGAATCGATGTGTACACCCAACAACCTGGCGCTTCGCTTGGACTTCACTTCCAGGCCAATAGTTCAATTTATCCTCGCAATTTCTAACTTTGCCCCTTCCATGATCTCCTGGATGATGTCACTGTGTAGATTAGTAATAAGAAAAGAAGAACACAAATGTAAGAAAAAAGCCTTTAGCGATATCTATGATCTCAAAAAGTAATATATAAGGATCATATACAGCGTGTAACTGAGCTAGTCCACAATACTTTATGCAAAATTTGTGCATTTTATTTGATTTCTTTTGAAGCGAATGAACTTTTAATGTTACTGGTATCGTGGAATTTTTAATGTAAATTACTATAATGATAGCTCAAAGTTTTGCAAAAATAAAAAAAAATATATTACATATCTCTATAACTATTGATGTTAGATCACGATTGCCTCAACATTTTCGACTCATTATCTAGGCAGGAATCCACCCGTAAATTTATTTCTATTAGCTATGTGACATCTTGTATATCTTGGTTAATGATGATCCCTCTAAGGACAAAATACAGTAATTGTGTTGAAAAAAATGAACATACTAAAAATATCCTAAGAATGTTCTTAGGTTTTCACGGCCACTCAGAATCTTCAAGTTTGTGTTTACTGGGGTATTATGCCGTATTGTTACGACCTTTCGGGCCGACGTTTCGGATCCCAATGCAGGGTCCATCAGCTGATCATTGATGGACAAACTTGAAGATAAAAATATCCTGTCATCAATTATTCAGATATTAATTTCGCTGCGTTGCAATCGCTTGATTGTGCGCGTTTGAGTGCATTTTCGTTCCGCTATTCACTCCGCGCGTTAGCGAGTCTCACCTGAATTAACTTGCATTCGCCACAGTTGTCGCGGGATTCTTGAGTTCGCGCGTCTCAGTTAAATGGTCCGCGACAAGCTGGCCGATGACTAATGCAGGTAATCCGTTACGTCACGCCGCATCTTTATTAGAGACGCTTTCATTATAACAGGTAACCATTCTGCTCCTAGCAAATAATATGCACAGGTACGGACTCAGAGGAACTAAAACATGCATAGAATATAACAGTGGCGTGCGGTGGGTATAAACTTAGGTTATGCCGTGACCGACTATATACCTATACTAGCTGTGATTTTTAGATACTAGCGAAGATTTTTAGAACACTGTTTGGTCGATGTCTGCCGGTCTTGGCTTCGTGGCTGCAAGTCGCCTTTTTCATTGTTTTATTTTCCGTGCCGTCCCTTTTTCTTTATGTCTTCCCCGAATTGGGGGAGGTCTTTTTATTTATTTTATTTTCATGAATTATTATTTCATTTTCACTCAACTGCAACCGACATCCACTGCCGCCGCCGTGGGAGATGTCTTGTCAAAAATTTTATTTTATTCTGTTTTTTTTTTAATATTATTTTTCTTGTTTATATATTGTTATGTTATGTTTATTATGTTATGTATGATGCTAATAAAGATAATTTCCTTGCGACGTTTGCGTTTGGTTGTGTTTGCGGCAGTGCCCCCTCGCAAAAGTTTATACGACCCGAGCGAGGGAGCATGGTCCTGCATTGTACTTGAAAAAAAATGGAGACGATTGAGTAGGACCGATATGGAAGCTTTTGCTCTTAGAACGGTCCTGGGTAAGCGGTGGGTACCATTCACAGAACACTGTTTGGATCGTCATAGAACTTTTGCGAATCTTCTAGAACATTCTCCTTCCAGAACTTTCAAGAAATTCGGATCTACATGAACCTTCTAGACACACCGACACATTCCGCCACTCAGTTTAGAACCTTATAGAACTTTCGGGAATTTTCTAGGACCTTCTCCTTCCAGGACTTTCTAGAGCAGGTTTTTCTGGAACCTTCTAGACTCACCGGCACAGTCAGCGCGTCTATTTTGAAACAATCTGAAGCATTTGCGGCCTTTCCATAACAAAACAACGTGCTAGAAAGCACATTTTCGTCACCCATTCCCACCCACGCACAGCCACCCCCACCAAACTCGCATATTTTCGATGTGACACCAAGGGCTATCCACCACCATAACCACCGGTTGGTGGTTGTGGCTGGTTGTGGCGAAAACTTGGCGGGTAGGGAAACACGGGTTTCTTTTTATATTTATATATATTGATTCTGGTGACCTCCAATTAATTATTTTTCTTCTTCTTTTGTTAGATCCTTGATCTGTGTTGACAGGTCAATACTGACCTTGTGATGAGGACGTCCAGCTCTCTCTCCATCTCTCTGGTGGTCTCCTTTGCGGTCGGCGCCCCTTTGGAATCCCGCGCATCACGGCTCTGGGAAGTCTCGTCTGCTCCATTCTCTCAACATGGTCCCACCAGAAACGCCTTCTCTGCCTGCTCCACCTTACAATGTCTTGTATGTCGCAGGTTCTGCGGATTTCCGCATTGGGCACTCTGTCTCTGAGGGTCTTGCCCGCAATGGGTCTTAGAGTCTTCATCTCGGTAGTTCTGAGGAGGTGTTTAGTTCTCACCGTGTCCACTCTTGCTTCTATACCGTATGTCATGATAGGTCTTATGCATGTTTTATAGATTCTCACTTTGCTTTCCACTAGAATATGCTTATTGGTCCATACAGTGTCTCTTAAGCATCTGGAGATAACCACTGCTTTGTTTGTCTGTTCTTTGACTTCGTTATACAGATCGCTGTAGCCCCAAGGTAGGTACTTAAATTTCGTGACCTGTTCTATGGGTTTATTGTTTACGACCAATTTACGTCTTCGAGATTGTCTAGATATTTACCTCCAATTCTTATTTTGAAAAAAGTAATCCATAAAAATTTAAAAAACAATACAACATTTTTTCTGGGTTCAATTTATTATTAAACACAAACAGGACGATCGTTTCGGCTGATTAAGCCATTATCAACTGATAAACACAAACCTTTTTTGTGAGTTTATATACCAATTATTTGTTGTATATTTGGGACAAACCTTAAAAATTTTACAAAGAATAAAGTCATTAATTTTACAAATACATGAAATAATTGGGTGCCTAACTTATAAAATATCGAAATGTGGGAAATAACGTGGATAATACGAACAAAAACATGGATAACACAAAACATTTCCGAAATTCTTTACAATATATATCAATACAACAAGTGTAGGTAACGTTTTATTGGTGAAAGCAATATAAAAAATCAATATAACTGATTGTTAAATGACAAATTTGTACATTTAAATTTTTTTATTATAAATTCTTTATATGTGAGATCTCAATCTCCATTTTATTTAACTTTTGTGTCCTTGACTAAGAGATTAATTTGTATGATATTAGTAAGTACTAAATTAAATTTAAGACAATCGGTAAAATCGTTTCTTCAGTATTTGTGTTATAAGTATATATAAGGGCCGTGCGCTAATTTTGAGGGATTCCTACGAGTAGACAGAATATTTTTAGTATGTTCATATTTTTCAACACAATTACTGGATTTTGTCCCCAGAGGGATCATCAATTACCAAGATATACAGGGTGTCACATTGCTAGTGGCAAAAACTTTACGGGTGGATTCCTGCCGAAATGAGTCGAAAATGTTCTAGCAACCAATATCTATAGTTATGGAGTTATACAATATAGAACTTTTTTTTCAAAAATTCTGACTTATTTTTTGAAAAAGTTGAACTATCGTTACACTAACTTATATCGATAATGAAAAATTCATACGCTTCTATAAAACTTGAATAAAATGATAAAAACCCGTAAAAAATTTACGTTGTCAATTTTTGCAAGATTTTTTGTTATTTTCTTCGACTTATATAAAATTGAATGAATTTTTCATGAGTTACTGTAATAATAGTTCGACTTTTTGCAAAAAATAAGCCAGATATATTTAAAAAAATTATCTAAATGCTTAAATGTTTGTATTGGACATTTAATTCATTCACAATAATATTATGAACATAATAATACATAAATTATTTCAATATAATTTATATTTAAATCAAATATTTCTTTGAATATAATTGAGGCGAGCATTTTTGGCAGAGTTATTAGGACAGAGAGTCTACGAGAAATAGAGGTACGCACGCAGTTTAGGAAAATGTGTTTTGAGATAAATAATATATTACAATCACAATTTTTATATACCGACTTAAATGAATTATTTAGTAAAACATCCACTTTTAAAAAATATTCATTTTTCCACGGTCGTTCAGAATCTTAAGGTAAGTTTAATGAAATATTTCGCGATGTGTATACAAATGTGTGTCATGTATGCATTCTGATGACGGAGCCTGTAATGGGATCCTAAACGGCCATATACACGGCAAAATGTCCCAGAAAACTCTAATCCGAATATTAATTTCTCGTTACGCAGACTTATAGACAAACTGTCTGCCATCTGTCTTACATAAATAATTATGTGTTGATTAGAATTGTATTTCCTTCACTATGGTATTATTTATCTCCGCGTTAACTACCCGCGCTGTACACAAGTAGGAATTTATTACTCTCTTAAGTATCAGCATTTGAAGTTAATCCCAATAGGAATGTGATATCATAACGAGTGTACACTCTTGTCCATAATAAAGCGACCAAGTAAATATTTAAAAAGCAAAAAAGCATTTTTTTCTATTTTTAATGGAAAACGGAATACGTATCTGTAATATTCTTGGGTTGTTCTTCATTGTGCTGGGTTTCATCCAAAAAAGATCTTGTTGTAGCCTGTGAAGGAATGTGTCTCTAAAATGCTGCATAACGCCACTTTGTATACCATCAGCAATCCTACCAATAAGTCCGACTCTCTACTGTCCACGAGTGGTCATCAGAAAACCCCGCGAATCCCGGAAAATGTGATCCATTACAACATCACAGCAGATAGTGAGAGGGCGAATGGCGAAATTTCGGCGCCATAAAACGGAGACCAGCCAGCTAAGAGAAGAAAAACCCTGGACCTCTAGATTGGGGGTTGGGCGTAGGGCTAACAACTCTACCCCATAGAAAACAAAATGTTACGATACCTCAAGACAAGCCTCGGAAGAGCTGGCACTAAACCGAGATGAGTGGAGGAAGACTCTTGAGGAGGCCAAGACCCACCGAGAGTATTAGAGCCAAGAGTGATTGTTGATGATGATAAGACAATAATGGAAATAAATTGATAACATTAAAAATTGGTATTGTGAAATTGCAATTTTTTCAGAATAAAGTTCTGTGAAATTTAAAACCAAATTAATTAATCAAAAAGACATACAGAAAAATCAAATCACGAAAAAATATTTGGCTGCTACCGGGATTCGAACCACGGATCTACTCCTTTCCGGGGCAGGTGCGTCGTCCAATTACGCTATAAAAGTTTTGTATATTTCTGAAAATATATTGACCTTATCTGAAGGTCTAATTTATTAATTGATTAACATTTATTATCCATTTTTAAATTTAATCAACTTTTTCCGATACAGCAGGCACAAATTACTTTGTGCCTGCTGTATCGGAAACCCGCTAAAGGACGCCAGAATCAACCATTGAATTCATTTTTATATCAGAAATTTTTGTATTTTTATAACAAAAATTTTTGTATCAGAAAAATTGGATTGCTTTAAAAATGGATAATAAATGTTAATCAATTAAAACATTAGACTTACAGATAAGGTAAATATATTCACGTAGGATATCCGTGGTTCGAATCCTGGTAGCAGCCAAATATTTTTTCATGGTTTTGATTTTTTTGTATGTCTTTCTAATTGATTAATTAATTTGGTATTAAAAACTGTATTTACTCATTATCACTGTTATTACTTGGATGTGCCTACAATGCAAAGAATTTTGTAGATTAACCGCAACGAATAAAATAAAAGTATTTCATTGTATTTATTTATTCACGAAATGTGGTCAATATTTTAGTGAGCCCAGTGTATTCACAGTTATGTTTGTATTCATTAAGAAGCAGTTTTAACACTGGATTAGTGGAAGAGTTACTGCCTTTAAAAATACCGCGGTGTACCATGAAATCATTCATAAAATCTACCTACTTACTGAGTAAGAATTATTTATGGGCGATTTGTTTAATCTCCTGTTCGATGTTTGTCGACTCTAAAACATTACGGCTAAATTTTTCAACGCTCTTATCAACTAAATTAAATAACTTATGCAAATATGTGTGTAAATTGATGGTTTTGTAATCTCGTTTATATATTCAGAGACTCTGATTAAATATGTTAAGTATAATGTTCAAAACGTCGTAAATTGGGATAATGTGGAAAATTTCTTACGCGTTTTGATTTAGATTTTTTATTATATCTCTAGAACTGTTAGTGAAATTGAAATACATAGAAAAGAAAATACATTTTTATGCACTTTCAGAATAAAGTTCTGTGCTTTTTAAGCATGTTGTACCTATAAAAACTGGCAGGAATACAAAATATTTGTATTATAAAGGTCTCAAATTGTTCAATGAACTGCCAGCAAATGTGAAACTACTTTTCGTAGGTTAAGTGCAAAATATGTGAAAAGTAAGTTTGATGTATGATCGTGTAATGTTGTTTTCATGTTTATTTTCTTTTTTAAAATTCTTTACTTTGTGCCAGATGTGAAAATGTGTTTCTATTTATAATTATTTATGTTGATATATATTTGGAATATTCATGTTAACTTTGCTATGTTAATTTATGTTTTAAACTAGATGTAAAAATGTGTTCTTTTTACAACTAAATAAAAAAAAATGTGTAAAAATTAGAAAGAATTAAGATTAATTCTGTCGTCCTCTAGCGGTAGATATACAAAGTAATTTGTGACTGTCGCATTATAAAAAGTGTATTGCTGAAAAATTGAATAATATATTATTCAATTAATAAAGGGACTACATGTAAGATCGAAAAATTGACGTCAATATACTAAGCTGCTTTAGCGAAACTGGATAACGCGCCACTCCCGGATAGGGTGGAGGTATGATGTTCGAATCCCGGTAGTCATTAAAATATTTTTTCGTTGATTTGATTTTTCTGTATGCCTTTTTCTAATTGATTAATAAATTTTATTGAAATTAAAATAATCTATTATGCGTCCAATTGTACTTTTGTTTTCCCTTACATAATCCGTTGGTCCGATCGAAACCCAATTTTACATAGTTACTCTTTAGGACCCTGTAAAAAGCTTTGGATCCCCCTGGCCACACGGCATCACATATCTTATAAATATAAATGCGTATTATATTATAGAACCATTGATAGTATTGTGTAGTTGAATGTACTAAAGAGTATCTAAGTTGATATTGCTGAATCTTATCACATCTTATCTTTATTGTTATTAATGTTGAAGAAAAGCATTAAATTCTACAGTCAAAATTATTGCAGTACACCGTTCAATATATTTAACATTTATTATTATTAGAAAACATCATGGATATGTAATTTTAACACTACATTCAATTTAGGTTTTCGAGATTTCGTATTACAAATATGTTTTCATTTTGGAGAAATTTTTAGAGTTTTAGTTACATTACATTAATAACGGCGTAGAGTTAGTAAATGCGTTTGAAAATTGGAAACATTATTAAAAAATGATTTTGTAATTTGTATGTATCTTTTTATATTTAATTAATTACACCTACATGTTTCGGCAAAACCTTTTCATCGTCAGGGTGTTTTATTATCAAAATGAATATTGTCTTAATTATTAGAAAAATTATTTTTAAATATTATTGTTGCAGTTCTTGATTATACACAAAAAATTCAGAATTTGTCTAGTAGTTAAATTTAATTGATTATTAATAATATTTTGTTTACTATTACATGTTTTATTAATTTCTAATGATTCTAAGTTATTCAATTTCAGACCAAAATTATTTATGTGTAAAATTTTAATTTACGGTTATCAAGGTGTAAGAAAATATATAGATATAAGATACTGTCAAGGGTGACAGATAATTGCGTAAGATTTCGGTAATTTAAAAAAAATAATATAATTTATATAAATAGTAGATCCAAATGAATATTTTAACATATACACAAGAACAATTTTTAGACATCTTTTATCAACATTTTAAAATGTTGTGAGAAGTGAAATATAAAATGATATTAAATTTCAGGATACGCTTGTGTCAGGATAATTTACGGTTATTGTCCTTCTGCTGCGTGTTTTAATGGGAGGTTGTATTATATTTTAAGGTTTCATTTTCATCACGTGAATATTATTATTGTTTTATTCAATTTCACGCCTTTTGCTTTCTTGATTTTTAAGGAAAGAAATTGTGAACGTTTCTAAAAATTAATAATTTGAGTAGTCTATGTGGTTCGAATATATGTGTCCATTGCCGTAACGATTTGTGTATAAAAAGGACTTGAAGCATTATCATACTTATATACTCACTATCTTTATATACTCATAAACAACTTTATAAGATTTATTATTTTAACTTATTTTTTTAGAATTTTATCATATTTATTATTTCAGTACTTTCAAATTTTTTTGAAAAAATTTATATAATTATCGATGAACACGTTTTATCTTTGATTCGCCTAACTAAAAATAGTTTATTCGTGTTTATTTTTAGTAAAATAGAAGACACAGATCGTGCTCACTGAATACTAATGATCCGACATAAAGAGATCTATAAAAAGAGGTATATATAATACAGAATAAGAAAAACAAGTGTAAATATTTCTATTGAAAATTACATTTCAGCAATGGCACACTGACATATCGGCGAAATTGATTCTGACATTTTACATATTTGAAAACTCTGGAGAAATTCAAAATAATGGGAGATGTTTTATTTTACTTTGTAATACACACACACACACACACACAATACGAGTTATTAAATTACCACTATAGTTTCGAGAGGAGCAGTCCCTCTCATCATCACATATTTTAATTAGGTATAATGTTGCACCACGGTGTGTCTGTCAAATTTCAAAGATATTAAAAATGTATATTCATAAAATTTAATGTCTGTTTTCTGTACGATCCCACACCCACACCACGATCCGAGCCAAATTGTGCACAGTTACTCTTTAGGATTCTACGCAAAACATAGTCATCCTGTCAGTGATAGTAATATGCTTACTAAGAGCCCGCGACGCCCAGACCTTCGTTATATTATAAAAGCTGAAAATTGTTCTATAGATGTCTCCTATACAGGTATAAGCAAACCCAGCCTATACAACCTGGGTCGCGGTGGCTTTGGCAGGTAACAGGTAGTAAAGGTGAGTAAAATTGTGTTTCAAATTTGTGATAGTATAAAACTTAGTTTTCATATATTTTAACTTACAATCATATTAGAAACCGCCTTGTCTATTGGCGGACACTTCGGGCGGTAACAACCCCTTTCCAGACACCCTTACAGTATGATTATTTATAAATCTACTTTCGTCATAGTATAAAATCTGGCTTTTATATATGTTATTCAGAAAACTATACGAATAATGTTTCCACAATCCCCAGTCACTTTCGATGGTTCCCCTATCTTCCCAGGCACATTGAAGTCTACTCCAGGCGTGCGCGCGATGAATATACATGTACGTTGTTAAATGCCATCTGTTCTCTAGGATTCTTAAGATAATATATTAACTTCACCCCGTCCTCCAGGACATTTCCACCCTCGTACTCTTTTGAATATTCGCGTAAAAAAAACCAATCACCTCCTTGCAAGGACTGCTAGTTAAATGTAATAAAATATTCCATATGCGAAACTACTATTAAGCGAATAACTCGTTTCTAACTAAAATAATTTTAAAAAAATGAATTCATCTAAAAGAATCACGAACAAAGATAATTACCTACTTCTAAAATTATATTTTGCATTTATTTCTGGGTGTGAAAAATTAAATATGTGAAAAAGTTGAACAATTTTGGGCCACCCACATTTTCCACAACAATGCTGCCGTAAATCAGCCGTATTAACATATTACTCTACAAATTCATAACGACAACCTCTAATTTCATGATAATTTCCCATTTATTTATCACCAAAATGATGTACTAACTGATATTATTTCGCGGTAAATCACTTTTATTGGTTGCATTAAAAAGCGACGATTTACATACATAAAAACTGAGTTATTTATAGCAATGGGTGGCTGAAAAAATGTTTTTAACTGTGTCAAAGTGATTCTCAATATTTAAAAATTTTTTTTTTTTTGATCTTCAACTAACACTTTTTTGGCAAATAAATTTCTTGAATCTTATAAATAAAACAAACGAAGGCTAGCAAACGAAAATAAAAAAAAAACACATGATTTCGATCGGCAGACAGATAGTCGAGTAGCGCCATTAAATAGTAGTTTATCTGCCAGAGGCGAAAATACCATATATTAAAAAAATGTGTGCGTAACTGGAATTTCTAGGAGATAAATCAAAATTACATATTTATCTGATAATAAATCCACTTAGAATATAATCAAATTTGAAAAAAAAAAGATTTATTTCCCAGAAATTCGAGATATTATTCGCTCTTGCCCCTGCACGATATTTTGCTCAGACATGAAAATTATAAAAAATTCTGCTAACGATATATCTTTAATATAAAATAATTTCTTGGAAATATATTATTTTTGAGGATACATGTTACGGATTAGTCTTCTTCTTCCTGAAACTTCCAATTCAACGCAAAGGTAAGCTGTTGGGGTCGGCTCTTCTCGTTCTCAGAAAATAAAAAAGAAGTAGACTCGAGAGTGGCTCAATGATTTGGGGGTCACGTGAGAGCAAGTACTCTCCTATGGTGGAGAAAGTTCAAAAGATGTTTCTGAGATATCTCTACATGAGAGAGTACGGGCATTATCCTTGGCTCTACCCAACCGAGTTTCTCCAGGGTATGCTTGGCTACAATAGTTTAGATAAGAGACTAGAAGGAATGTGTATTTGATTACACATTTTTATCGATTGTTGCGCGGTATGATCGATAACCCTGAAATTATGCGGAGCATTGGTTTGTATGTTACTGTTAAATTACCTTAGACATCGTCAACATAGATTGTTTCACATTCCGATATACATAACCAACCTGCCGATAGTTTTGCCTATTGGAAGAGCTACCGCTATGCTGCACAATATCGCTTTGGGTATTGATATATTCCATGTGTCGAAAGGGGTTTTCCGAAGCGGGATTCTCCTACAAGTTTGACCAGATTTTATGTTATTTTTAATTAATTAGATATTGCTATTTTGATATATGTATATATACTTTCATAATAAGTATGCCTTGAACATTTGGTTTGTAACGTACATATTATTAAATAAATAAATTGAATTGAACTGAAAATATTTTTATTTATTTATTTGATCAACCAATAGAAAGATATAAATGGTAGGTACATAATAGATAAAACAGTGATAATAAGGAAGAAATGTGAAAGTATACAGTGATAATTAGTAATGCGTATAATGTATATAATGCTTATTGTCAGAGAGGGTGAAGAGTTTCCAGTATCCGCCTTACCATACATTACTTTTCATATTTGGTATTAAATTGAATTTGAATTCAAAAGGTAAGATTAAAATAAATTTGCAGTCACAAGTTAAACACTCTTAAGAATATTTGAAAGTTTTCGATTCTGTTTATGTTTAATTTATATGTGGGTGACCAGGGGAGTGCAGTGGGAACATCGCAGCATGACTTTTACGTAACCAGTTATTTGGAAAAAAATCGGAATACAACATATATTTGTTATCATAGCATAGATATTTTGATATGTCATAAAAATCTGTAGGGTAAATATTTGATTTCTATTTCTTTTTTCCAAAATATACGTTTACAAAAAAGCCATGCTTCAATGTTCCCACTGCAAGCGCCCGTGGGTGACTGCACTGATATTGTCGAGCAAAATTTAAGGCTAGATCCTAATACGTTCATCGGTTCTGGGTGTCGCTTTCATCTATGCAGGATTTTGGAGTCATCCAGGAGTCCTTTGCCTTCCTTTGGATGGCTGTAGATGAAGCTCCACAGACACTGCCTGCTTTTCCGTATACTTTAGTGGTCTCCGTCTTATATGCCCATACCATCTTAACTGTCGCTCCTCCAGCTTACTGTTTATGTCCGTGACACCCAGGCTACCACGAATGCGTGAACTTTTAATTATATCTTTCGGTGAAACTCCTTCCGACCATCTAAGCGTTCGCATTTCTGGTGTTTCAAGTTGCCTAGAGTGGGAGTTACGAGATCTTACAAGATCAGTACATTCAAAAAATTTGCTCATATTACTAAATCCGTTTATCGACAATCAAAGATTATGAAATATCAAAATAATTAATGAATTGTTCTACATTTAAGACAAAAATGATCTAGACAACACCCAAAGTCTCAACGGATAGACAAAATTATTGGAGCAATGAGAGTGACATGTGTAGAACTCTTCTAGCAGATCGACGATTACTGATGATGATGATGATGGCTAGCTATACTGCTTCACTAAGCTAAAAAGTAGTAACTCCATTAAACAAAATTAAATTAAGGAAACGTGAATGGAGCAATGTCTATCATTTAAATGAATATTAATTTTCTTCGGTCACTCAATCGATATTGAATTAATACAGATAAGAAAGGTTATTTTATTATTATTTGAGGTATTTTTACATATTTTAAACCTTAAAACGGCAAATAAACTCCATGTTACATACATAAAATTTTGAGTATGTCCAAATTTTTCAGAACAGTACTGGATTTTTATCACAGGGACATCATTAATCAATCAATATATTATAGATGTCTCACACAGACGAAATTGTATTTTTTTTTTGGGAAAGTGGGTATAGAAGTCTTTTGGTGTTCTTAGAGTTTACGATCTATCGTAGGGCTGGCTTAAGTGATTACTTTTCACAATGTAACGTTCGCCATTTCCACCCATTATAGAAGAATACCATGTCTACTAATTTTTTGGAAGTTGTACACATTTAAATTATACGGCATGTTTCAAATATGAGTTGCAAATATCCTCAGCGTGGCCGGCAACCAAAGCTTTATGATTCCCTTTAAATGACCACAGATGTCACTCATTAATGAGACATCTATATTTGATTTTTTGGAGTTTGTCAGCAATATCCTGTATATGTGTAATAATATTTTTCCGAATTATTAGCATTATGTATACCCAAAGACTTATGTACCTACTTTCCCAAAAAAAATTACAATTTCGTCTCTGTGAGTCATCTATAATATATTGACATGTTACATACCTCAAATGGATATACTACAAATTAAAAATGCTTGTATTTTAATATTTTGATGGAAATACAGCAAACAAGCTTATTAGAAAGATAAAATATAACCTCAAGTATCGAAAACAAAACAAAAAAACATTTTTTTTTAAGAATGAATTTACTGCCTTTTAGCTTAGTGGGGTACTCAGTACCGTATACAGTACGCTGTATATGTGTCCATTTTTATTACGAAAATCCATTTGATAAGTCGGTAATTTTTTGAAGTTATGTTCTGAATTTCATGTTTTGAATAACATTTACATAATACCGCGCAGCCCTATATGGCTGTGACGCGGTTTGATCGATGCTTGGGGATAATTTATAGGTAGATTTTTACATAAGAATATGCGGCTTTGGAGAGACAGGAGGGTGAAACCCACAATCAAAAAAAAGAATTTAAGAATGCCAAAATAATTGGGGTTTTTTAACTTGTATTCATTCATATTTTTCAGAATATTTTGAGTTTGTTCAAATCTTTCAGAACAGTGCTGGATTTTTGTCACAGAGACATTATTAATCAATCTATGTATATTATAGATATCTCACAGAGACGAAACTGTATTTCTTATGGGAAAGTAGGTATAGAAGTCATTTGGGTGTACATAGGACTAATGATCTATCGTATGGTTGGCTTAAGTGATCACTTTACACAATGTAACATTCGCCATTTCCACCCATAATGAATATACCATGCCTAATAATTTTTGGAAGTTGTATATATATTTGAATTGTATGACATATGAGTTGTAACCGCCTTTCGATGCAGCCTGTACAAAGCCATTTTCATTCCCCTAAATCTCCACAGATGTCGCTAATTACTTTAATACCGTTAATGTCACTAATGAGAATGAAAATGGCTTTGTACAGGCTGCATGGAAAGGCGGTTACAACTCATATGTCATACAATTCAAATATATATACAACTTCCAAAAATTAGTAGGCATGGTATATTCATTATGGATGGAAATGGCGAATGTTACATTGTGTAAAGTGATCACTTAAGCCAACCATACGATAGGTCATTAGTCCTATGTACACCGAAATGACTTCTATACCTACTTTCCCATAAGAAATACAGTTTCGTCTCTGTGAGATATTTATAATATATATTAATTGATTCATATTTTTCCTCGTCAGTTCCTGATGGGAATAATAATTTCTATCTTCATAAACTACTATATGCTCTTCCACTTTCTTGACATTCTGAAGATATTAGGTTATCACAAGAGAAAAACCTATTGCTGTTTTCATCTCGCAAGATGTTTAAATTGGGAGATAAGCCTCAGATAAACGATAGAGATCGGTATTAAGGCTGGACATTCATTGCAAATGCATATTTAGGCTTTTTTTTACGAAAATGTGAGTTTTTATTATTCATTTATATCAGATGGTATACTCTAGACTGCAATTTTTTTAGAGCAATAACTTAGATAGAACCTTTGTTATTATACTAAAGTAGTAATCTGGACATTTTTTACAATAATTAATAAAATATAAGCATTAATCGACAGGCCGCGGCCCAAAAATCGCTTTTAGTGTCCTAGGCGGCGCTTATTTTTAATTAATATTCATATGTACGCATAATATGTTTTTTATACACATAAAATATACTTCATTACCTAGAATCCATACTAAGGAAGTTGAGAAATATTCAATAATATTTTAAATTTGCATGAAACATTTTACGTATTTTCTTGATTTTAAAACGCTTTTTATTTATATAAAGAGATGATTTCAAAGAGTATATTATATTTATTCCCGCATTTTGAGGCTTTACTCACTTAATTGAAGTTATTTTTTTTAATAAAAACATCTTAATTAATATTTAAAAATAAAAGTTCTAAAATATGAAATGTGTCAATAAATGACGTAATTATAAAACAGAATTCCGTCAGTAGCGGTGTCATTTATTGGCGCTATTCATACATTGCAATTTTTAAGTAAGTAATATAATTTGCAGTGAATACGCCGCCTTAAGTTTTTACAAAATGAAGATCACAGCAACGAGTATCAATTATCTTTAATTCCATTACTCCACACTACATTGAATACACTTAAGACTGCACAGACCTGATCAATTTAGATTTACTGCGATATCTTGTCAAGGCCGAAGACACCATTCTTCGTCTCATTCCTGTGGCTCTTGACCCCCAATGCGGAGCAGAAAGTAATCGGCTTCTGCTTTTTAAATGTTTTTATTTAACTCTCTTTGTCTCTATGTTGTTTGTTTGTTTGTTCGTTTGTTTGTTGTGGAAGTTTACCAACTTCCCGACTAGATAGATCTCTGAAACTTTTAACATTTAGGTACGCAAAATTATATACCTATTATTAAATGATGAGGTCATTTTCAGCATGATGTTGTCATTATTTCGTTGTTATGTTGTCATTAAGGTGTAACATAAATCGATTCAATAAGAACTGGTCACCCGTAACCAATAGTTACACTGCGCTAGTACGTGAAGAGATCACGATCTTTGGAAATATTTAAGGCCACGATTAACTAACTAACTAACCAGCACGCCGTTTTAACGCAGGTGTAGGCAGAGAGGAAAGAACGCCATATTCTTCTATCTTGGCACACCACTTTTGCTTCGGCTACATTCATACATCTTCTCATGCAAGTTCTACGCTTGATGAGGCTTTTAATAGGGCCATCCTCCAAAACGTGTAATCTGATCATACCAAGTCTTTCGCGGACAGCCTCTATTCCTGTTGCCTTCAACACTCGCCCCATACATGTAAGGTTAAGACTAATGTAAATATTGTATTAGTTGTTAGTTGAATTAGTAGGGTCATTTGAAAAGCTAACGATCCGATGTATAAATATCGATAGTATATCTAAAAATTATTTCTGAAGTTTTAAATGAGATAAATGGTGTGTTGGATGACTTGTTCAAAAATTTCTCGTATCACGATATTCAATTTTATCTATTCTTTAACCGCACTAGGGTGACCTTATTTTAACATATTTTTTACAAAAAAAAAAAAAAACACTTGCTCTAGACTTTAAATTTGGCAGCTGCTCGTAAGATAAAATAGCAATTTTTAAAGATATATTACCGATATTTATAGAACGTGTCGCGAATTTTACGAAAGACCCACGTTTAAACTACCTATTTTACACCTACATCGTAAGACTTAATTTCTTGAATTCGCAATACATCCAAAAGGCTGTTAAATGCAAATACTTTGACGTTTCAGTAATGAATTTCTGCGAGCGCAAAAAACAGGTAAGCGTAGTACTAAATTCTCATTAGACCCCGAGCCATTAATCAAGAAGCCGTCTCAAGACTAGTCTTAATGTCATCTTAGTTTTCTGACAGAATATCATCTGTATAATTGCAGCATCTTGCTATGCATGCAGAGATGTTCAATTGCTGGGTATCTGAGGATTGCTGTTGGGTACTTACAATCAGCCCAAGATAAAGAAGGCAGTACCTACGCAAGGCCGGCACATTGCCATCTGTCCGAGCGCAGCGAACCGCATTCTTGATGCATCTATGGAATGGCTGACATTCTTACACTGGACTCTAGATGGTTTTTGTGCATTAAGGTACAGATACACATGCTTATTTAGTGGCATGCTAATGAGCATGCCACTTGCTCATTACTGGCATGCTTATTAGTGGAATGCTCATAAATAAGCATGCCCAAAGCTAACAATCAAACACACATGCTTATTAGTGACATGCTCTTGTCATAGAATAGAGACGCTCTTATTCAAAATGGAAACTTTGCAAACTGAAATAGAAAATTCAAGTGAACCGATAAATCAAAAAAGTTCCCGAGTTTCCATCCGCACATTTTTGATTTTAGTTTATATAATTTTTATTGTAAGATTTGAATCATTCATGCCTATTAATAAAGTTTCGTAAACATTATTTCTCACTATATTATTTTTACACAACGGTGACCGAGTATTCCACAGACATTCGTGATTCCTATAATAAGTCACGAAAAGTAATGTTTTATCATCTCCCCAACGCGCCATATTTGTTTCATCTGTCGCGGACTGAGAAGATCGCATTGATAATACTAGCCGCGAAGCCCGCGAATGACATAAGCATGCTCATAATAAGCAAGTCTGTTCACACATGCTCCAAAGATACCCCTTCTCTATGGTGAATGACAGTGGCATACTTATAAATCAACCGGCCACTTAGTGGCATGCTCATTACTAGCAATGTGCGTACACACATGCCACTAATAAGCAAGGCCTAAAGAAGATCGATACTGCGCATGCTCACGTGCCACTAAATAAACATGTGTATCTGTAGCTTTATAGGTGCAGCGATGAATAATTCTTGTGCATTCTTATTTTCTGATAAATCGTAAGATTTTTGAAGTCTTTCCAAAAATATTAATGTCTTTATGGTGTCTACCCTTCGACATGCGGTGATGGCGGCATGTAAAGCTAACTAACTAACTAACCATCACGCCACACCCTTCTATCCTGGTACACCAATTTTGCTTCGGCCATATTCACACATCTTCTCATACAAGTTCTACGGTGGTTGCGGCTTTTAACAGGGCCATCCTCAAATACTTGAAGTATCTGATCATGCCAGGTCTTTCGCGGACGCCCTCTATTCCTGTCGCCTTCAACACTCGTCTCATATATTTTCTTAACCATCCTTTCCTCGTTCATACATTCCACATGTCCAAACCATCTCAGCACTCCTTTCTTTATTCTATCTACCACACTACAGCCAGCATTGCATTCACGAATAATTTATTTATTCCTCACGCTATCGACCAAAGATTTTCCACAAAAGCGTCTTAGTGACCGCACTTCCACCGCATTCAGTCTACTTTCATTCCTCTTTTGCCAATTCCAGACTTGCCTTCCATACATCAGGGTTGGCACTAGAATTCCATTAAGTACCGCTGAAGCGAATGCCATATTTAGGAACTCTGTACTTAAAAAAGGATTTTTATGCTTTATATACATGCAGGAAAATAATTTGTCGTTCATTAGACATGATGTTAGAACAGAAGGAGGAGTTATTTAAGGCATATTATATTATACTTGTATGTATAATATAATATGCCTTAAATAAATATAAAGGGTAAAAAACATAAACAATGTTTCTTCTTCTATATTTGAATAAAGTTAACTTAATACTTGTCAATAAGTGTTCAGTATTGCCCGTCGACATCCTTCACTTTCCTTCCCCTCGCCATACTTCCATAATATAGTCGAAATCTAGCTGTCGGAGTTTGAAGTATTGAAATCAAATCGTTGCGCGCAAAGTTGCGTCAGTACCTGTCGAATTCATTGAATAAACCCTGTCGCCAAGTGTCGTGCCTTCGCAGAAGTGTATGAAGTGATTCGTATTCAAGTATAAAAGTGAATCGTCAATAAATTAAAAATCATCGCGGTGAGAAGTTTCGGCTTCCGTGTTTTCCTTTTCCTCATTTTCGAAATACAGTCCATCAATTCGCTCCTTCTTCCACTCCATTCCCATCCCTTATCCCGTCTTCCATCCATTCAATGTGTCGTGCACAGTAAGAGATTATGATTCTCTCGAACTTTGAGTACTAAAACGGAAAAAACAATAGAATTAATTACAGTTTAATGGACTAAATTTTTACTTATGTTTTGTTCCTTATCACTTATATATAGTTACTTATTTTAAAGTGTCCTAATTATTGTTCATTTCCTTTTTAAATATGTTTTAATTTTTATATTTTATATTTATTTTTTTGTTTATTTTATCTTCTTATCTTATTTATCTGGTGTATTGGTTTAACTATCTTTATTTTACTCTATTACTAATATGTTAAAGGTTTCTAATTATTACTGTTTCTAATTATTACGAGGAATAGTAGGAAAAAAATATAAGACAAGTCAGGAATCTACCAATTAACAAGTAGCTCATATCCATCACATTATATTGGAAGGACATCTGGCAATTTCAATACAAGAATCAAAGAACATAATATGTGGTGTCTTAACAACAAATTGAATGAATTCGCAAACTATCCCATGGAAAATAATCATATACATTGTTCATTTCTATTCTTAATTTATTTTACACTATTTATTTTATATTGTTTTACATTATTACATTTATTTTGTTACATTTCATATCGTTCATTTATCTTAAATATGTTTTGTTTATATTATTATGTTTTAATTATTTACATTTTACAGTAAATATGTGTATTTTGTTAGGTATACAAATATATTTTTAATTTTCTTGTACTGTAAAAGCCCACTGGGGCTTTGATTAATAACTAAATAAAAAATATAAATAAAATCTCCTACAGGTAACAAAGATCATGTTTTTAATGATCCAACGCCAAATCCATCGATAACATAAATAAATGACGCATGTTGAACACCACTGCGTAAATGACAACCTTTAAGGGCCCTGCACACATTGGCCCAACCTCGGCAGAGCCAACGTCTCGTCCAACCTCGCAAAATGGCGGACAGCGATTACACATTAGCCAACGTATCGGCCAACCTCGCTTTGGCTAGAGCGACAGGGGCGCACTGGCACTCTTGGGGGCCCTCGGCGAGAACTAGTGAAGGGGCCCCTGCATTTTATGGAGCTGTGAAATATCAAAGTTTGCATTTTTTTAAAGTTGAACTGTCATGAACTATCATTACAGTAACTTATGTAGATTATGAAAAATTTATTCGCTTTAATACAAGTCGAATACAATGACAAAAACCTTGCGAAAATTGGAAAAAAAGTTTTTTTACAAGGTTTTTATCGTTTTATTTAAGTTTTACTGAAACAAATAAATTTTTCATAATCGATATAAGTTACTGTAATGATAGTTCAAATTTTTGCAAAAAATAAGTCAGAAATATTGAAAAAAAAATGCAATCTTTGATACTGCATATCTCCATAACTATTGATATTAGGTCATGATTGTTTGAACATTTAACATAGGCAGAAATCTATCGGCCATCTTATAATTTTCACATACATTGATTGAGCTACTTAACGTGGGTCAGGGGGCTATGCATGCAATTTCAAATACGTGGCTCCAAAGCCGTAGCTGCAAGTAGGCCTATTTTATATCTATATCAAAGGTATAAGTTAAATATGTAATTGACAAATACTATGTATACTGGAAATAATCACGCTATTTATTCAAGGATTAATATTAAGCTCTTTAAAACATTAATTTATCCTTTAGTACCTGCACTAAACCATCATTTTTTTCTTAAGTTCATCGATAATGAAAATTAAATTGCCACTTCATCGATAATTAAATTCTTACTTAAATTAATACTTAATTATATTTATAAACAAAAGATTAGACATTAACTCCTGATTCAAAGTTGATCTAAGCCTATTTTTTATTTTGAAAAGATTTGCTCAAAAGTAACAAGGAAGAGTTATTTTCTGGTTTGTGTCTTCTGGCCGATGTTTCGGATCCCATTGCAGGGTCCATCATCAGGGCTAATGTGTATACGGCATAGTACCCCAGAAGACACAAACCAGAAGATTCTGAGTGGCCGTGGAAACCTAAGAACATTCTTAGGGATTGGTTAATATAAACTTATAAGCTATGTAAAGATTAGTAAAGAGCCCTGATTGAGATAATTCAGAAACAACATAAAAAGCGCACGCTAAACATCTAAAACACTTTTTTTCACTAAATAGTGAACATAATTATTTTCTTGCAATTCTAATTTATAATCCTCACTCTTTTCTACATCACGATTCAGCTTTGGCTTATCTTGTTCATTTTTGTCATTTTCATCCCATTCAGTCTTTATGAAAGTCTCATATTGGTCTACAAACTGTTTCAGCTCAATTACTAAATAACTTCTGTCAACTTTAGACAGTTTAGCAATACAACATAGAACTTCGCACGGCAAAATATCAACTTTTGTGGTTCTTCTTTGAATTTCTTGGAATTTTTTGGGGTAGAGCCAGGAACAGTCCATTAAAAGGTGGTATCAAAGTATAAACGGTAACCCGGGATTTATTTCTGAAGCTTTCGATGCTCTTAGATTAAAATCTTCTTCCACTGAATATAAAATTGTTGCGAACTTAGCGCTCGATGAAATGGCTATCAGAAAGCACATTGAATATGACGGAGAAAATTATTACGGGTACGTAGATATGGGTACCGATATCAACGATGATGTTCTTGCGGTAGCAAAAGATGCTTTAGTGTTTTTTTTTTGACTGCCATAAATTCGAATTTCAAACTCCCATTAGCATTTTTTAAGCGGAAGGAACTAACGGTCAATAGCGTGTATCTTTGATAAATCGATGTTTAGAAAAAGTTCATACAGCTGGCGTAGAAGTAGTTTCATTAACTTTTAATGGCTGTCCCGTTAACATATCAATGGGAAAAATTCTAGGATGCTCATTTGACTATGATAATTTAAAGCCAACATTTAAGCATCCATCTACAAAACAAGAAAATGTAATTTCTTTGGGCGCATATCATATGTTAAAATTAATAAGAAATTGTTTTGAGAGTAAAAAAGTTATCATAGAAAACGAAAATAATGAAATCAATTGGAATTTTCTGGAAAAGTAAACTCTCTTTAAGAAAAAGAAAAAATGCATTTCGGTAACAAATTGCGGCGGCAACATATTAAATGTCATAATCAAAAATTAAATTAAAGTATGCAAGTCGATTATTTAGTAATAGTGTAGCGCCATGATTGCTTTAAGAAACCAATTTGTGTTGAAAATAAAGATTAAATTTTTTATTTTTTAGATATAGCCAAAAATTATTATCATGCAAATTATCAACCGTTTTTTTTTTGGATATTTAGATTTTTTGTATTTTATGTAAGTAGATTTGTTTTAAAAATAAAATTATGATTGTTTAAAAATAAAAATTAATGAAAAATTATAAATTATAGAAAAATACAAACATTAATGCCTTTTGTGGCGGTCATAACGTATTTCTTCTAAATAACCCGTTATTCCACTATTATGTAATAAATGTATAAACATCACTATTAAAGATAACAAATATTATTGTATAAAATACATTAACGTACTAAATAGCTACGTAAATACTAACATAATAATTTATTTATTTGATGCACTAGGTAGTCTAGTGGTCACGACGTTTGGTCTGCAGATTTTTGGTTCAAGCCTTGTTTCAGAACGCTAGCAAGTTTTTTCATATCACAGGTACATATTATTTATTTATAATTCAATGATTTATATAACATTTAAATAAATTCCGCATCTACGATTATAATAAGTAATTTCAGCAGTACTTTTCATTAAAAATAACACCGTTTTTTTTTCTATAAAACATTAACATTCATTAAACAAATACAGTTTGACAGAGTACGGCCCTGTTTCATCGTTTACGCCTATTTCTCCCACCGTGCGACCCAAAACAGTGTTTTTTGTATCACTTTTTTTGGCGATGGATTACGTATGCTATTCGACTTTATACGTGTATACATATATATATCTATATTATAAATACGCTGATTTCACTTTGTATACAATAATTTTGCCGCGGTGCCGCTTGTGTTGTGTGGCCCAGCGGATAACGCGTCTGACTGCGGATCTGAAGATTCCAGGTTCGAATCCTAGCAGGATCGAATTTTTTTTTTACGGTCGAGAATATTTTGTTTGTTGAAATTTTAATTACATTTTTATAGAAATACTGAATAAATACTTTATCTTCATTATATCTAAACTACCCGTAATTAAAAGTGGAAATTTGCCAGATACAATTGGCCGCGAAGCGGCTGACGTAAGCAATCGGCGAAGCTAGTATTTATTAACTCGCCGATACCAATAATAATAAAATCATTTTCTGCTAGTAGATACATTTTTTACGTAATTTTTTCCTTTTGTACGTAATTTTTTACGTAAATTTATTTAACTTTTTTAACGTAATTTTTTTTTCTTTTTTTCCCTAGAAATTTTTACATAATTTTTTTCCATTTTCTTTTTTACGTAAAAATTTTTACATAATTTTTTCTTTTCGTTTTTTGCCGTTTAGTACATTTTTCATATAAATAATGGAGATATACAATATAAGAATGGAGAAAGTCTGCCTAGTAATTATTTAAAATATTTTTTATAAATCTAGTCTGTGCAATTATTTTTTAAAACAGTTTTATTCGTTTATCTCAGAATGTACTAAAACGTCACATAAGATTAATTATATATACAGCGACGAAATATTCTTATTATTCATATGTAGTATCTTTTATTCTTATATATGTAGTGCTTTGAATTTATTATTATATATGTAGTGCTTTGAACGCAATAGTTTCTAATAGAAATATGTATACTGAGGCAAAACTAGTGGTAAGTAATGGAATTCTGATACCGTCACTGTTGTATGGAAGTGAAGCCTGGAGCTGGCAGGAGAGGAACGAAAGTAAATTGAATACAGTGAAGATGGGATCCGTCAGACATAGGTGTGGCAAATCCATTTATGATGAAATGAATGTAAAGCTAAACGTAGCATAAATAATAGAATTAAAAAAGGATCGCTCAGATCGTTTGGGCATGTTGAGCGAATGAATGAGGAAAGAATCGTAAGAAAGATATATATGCTATGTATAGAAAGATATTATGTAGATGGCGCCAGAAAGACAGGACCGCGGAATACGTGGCATGACCAGATTAACCAGATACTGAAAGATGGTCCCGTTAGAAGCCTCAACAACCGGCGAGCTTGCATGCGAAGATATATGAATGTGGATGAGGCGAGAGTTGTATGTCAGGACAGAAGAGTATGGCGCTCTATCCTCTCTTCGGACCCCCAAGGGGGAAACGGCGTGATGGTAAGTAAGTAGTATTTTTTTTCTTTCTTTCCTTTTTTATATAAATAAATAAAAACTTATTCCTTAGGAAAAACATGTAAAAGTATTGTCATTTTTGACGGGTTACAGCTAGTTGAATATAATATATATTTCTGAAAATATTTTTTATCCATTTTTTACAATTTTTAAAGTAAAAACCTTTATAGCCGTATATATTTAAAATATAAAATAATTAATGTATATTATTTTCAATCGGTTTGACGAAACAAATAAAAATAAAAAGTAATTATTTTGGTTATGACTAAATAACGTTGTTGAAATAAATTATATGAATTATAAAACTCATTCATTGTACACATAATTAATTTCTGTCCATACAACTAACTTTTCAGTGCTCCACGATAGCTTGATGACTCATGCTTTCTTTGAAGTTTATTCAAGATACCGACAAACGATGGATATGAACCAAGTTTGGCCAAACCTCGCTGAGTTGCGCAAAAAAAACCCTGTACACATTGGGCCAATGTCATTTTGGGTCATCTCAGCCAATGTGTATACGGTCCGGGAACCTCGGCAGAGCGTCAAACTTGCAAAATGGCGGACAGCGATTACACATTAGCCAACGTCGG
>JADDOH010003101.1:0-134296 GCA_016648135.1 Agrypnia vestita
TCCTATTTACAAAAAGTTATCTTTTAAATTTGTTTTCATGTTAGTACTTAATTATTATTCATTTCCACATACAATATTTTTTTTATATTTTGACAGTTTTTACTTCGATTTTGATTTTTAATTTGTTATTATACATTGTACCTTGATGAAAGGACCATTGGCACTGAAAAATGTTGATATTTAAAATACATTAAGTACAATTTTATTGATTACAAAATGGTTTACGTTTGGTCGAAACAGTCTCCTGAATAAATAGGTACTTATATTAATTTCAGATATGCAAGGTGCAAATAGCGTAGTACGAGTAGATTGATCAAATTTCTTCTCAAATCTCGAGTCACTATGTGAGCATTTTACTATTAGATTAACTAGCACGCATTTCTTAATAAAGTCATTTACAATATATTTTTTGTTTCATAGTTTTTGTTGGTACGCCGTTTGCAAAATACGCCAGGCTCTGATAATCGAACTTCTACCACATGTTTACATAAATATTTTAGGAATAACGTTTTTAAATTTGTCGTTGCAAATTTTGCAGGACGCCATCGCTCCTCCTGTCTGTTTGCGCTCTTGATCACCGGACGTGACATATTTTTTCCCTCAGTATCTGGGACCTGAATGACAGCCTTCGCATCCGAATGAGCCGTGACAATTAACGGCGTCGGGAGATTACCAGGGGGAGACAGGTCGGGCAGGAGAAGGAATGTTTGCTGACCGACTGCATATACGGCCTTACTCGCCGCAGCGGAAATAGGAAATGGTCACGCGGGGTGCAACCGGCGGGCTGTGCTGCAGGCAGCTGTGTTGGATAACAAATGTAGGCACTGTCAACAAAATCATGGGCAAAACATCCTCCTGCTACGCAAATATTTTTTTTTTAAATTCAGACAAAAAATTGTCAGTATCTTTCTCATGTATGCATCACATGCACTCGGTACAATGAAGCTGTTCAGTTTGCATAAGTAATTTCTGCGAAAAAAATCTAAGTTGGGAATATTTATGATATATTTCTAGTCTAACATGTCCATGTGCAAACAATTCAAAGTTCGCATCTTATAATAAAAACAAGGAAGAATGAAGAAATGAGAAAGTGAAATTCCGCAACCCAACCCTAATTCCAATCTTCTTCCTTTTTAATTAATATAAATTAACTTTGTTAAAACCACTTATTTATTGAAAAAATTCAACATGTTTCGAAGCCAATGGCTTCTTCGTCAGGATTGGTATAAATTAACTTTGTTAAAACCACTTATTTATTGAAAAAATTCAACATGTTTCGAAGCCAATGGCTTCTTCGTCAGGATTGGTATAAATTAACTTTGTTAAAACCACTTATTTATTGAAAAAATTCAACATGTTTCGAAGCCAATGGCTTCTTCGTCAGGATTGGTATAAATTAACTTTGTTAAAACCACTTATTTATTGAAAAAATTCAACATGTTTCGAAGCCAATGGCTTCTTCGTCAGGATTGGCCATTGGCTTCGAAACGTGTTGAATTTTTTCAATAAATAAGTGGTTTAAACAAAGTTAATTTATATCAATTATAATTATGTTACCACAAAATAAATTTGCTACATTTGAAGAAGAAGTTCTTCCTTTTTGATTGTCTTATTGTGGATGTTTATTATTACACGTGTGCGCGACGCAATTCGCCGGGGATTGAATGGATGGAAGACGGAAATAAGGGATGATAATGTGGATGGGATAGAAGGGTGAAGGAGGAACGAAATTTGAACTGTATTTCGATAAGGGAGGGAAAGGAAACACAGAGAATAGATGAAGTTACCACACAAAAGTTTCTCCTCTGTAATCAATGCGATGTTGAACTTGAAGGACTTTACACACTTCTGCGAACTTGGCGAAAGATTGCTTGTGAAAAGGTTCGATAAACATGCGACACAAAAAAATTTGATGTTCGACGATAACTTTGACAATTCTCTTCATACGACAACCACGAACTATGCTGCTTACATGGCGACAGGTGGACTTCGAATCTTTGCGTGGGGCGAGGGGAAGGAGAGGGATGGCAAGTCGACGTCAATTCGAATGGCGCCTTGATGTAGGCAATACCGAATAACTATAAGTTATTAATTATCCCACGCTTTCGTACAGATTAAATTGTTCAGATTTCTCAACAAATCGCCAAACAATTATCAATGTTTATGTTTATGCCATGAAAAGATACTAGAATATTCATCCGTATTCTAAATTAAGCAATATTGCTACTCTGTATCTTGACAGATATTGTATAACATTGAAATATCGCCAATTTTGAAATTTTCAGTTTGACAGATTTGATATTGATGAAATCAATCATCAATCAATCAATCAATTCAATCAATTAGAAAGCCCATTATTCATAATTGTGAATAACTTAACGTTTGTTCACGTTTTAGAGATTCGCGATTGATTAAATTCATTAATTTCAAACTTAAAACGTCAACATTGGCAGCATTGCAGTGTTATATAATAACTGTCAAGATACAGAAATAGAAATATTGATTATTTCAGAATACGGCCGATTATATGGTGTCCACATGATATTGAAAAAATAAATGTAAAAAATATAAACCGAAACAAAAAATATAATACTGATGGATCATGGCTTCCTATAAAGTTTTCATAAAATATGTACAGAGATGAACTAGAATAGTTCTTTGGAAAGGGGAACGTGTCCTCTCTCGCGTATATCTAAGATACATTTATACTGCAATTAAAGTGTTTATTCTTGGATAATTAAATCCCTTAGTAAACAAGATAATATTAATTTAGTACAATAGACATATTTTAAATGCTTTGATTTAGCACTCTTTGTCTGATTGTTGTTTGTTGTGGTGGAATCTTGTAATTGATTTTTCACCAACTTCCCGACTAGCTAGAGCTCTGAAACTTTTAACATTTACACGAAAAATGGATTATGGATGTTGGACTGTACATTAAAAAATCATTTGGTCATTATTTCTATTAAAATGAATAATCACGTCATTAACATTAAATTAATCAACACGTTAATCACATGCAAGAGCCGCAGAAATAGCTGAAGAATATGCCTTTCGAAAATTTGTTTTACACTTTAAAACAAGGTGTTTAACATTTAAAAATCGATTACAGTATAAATAAATTTTGTGAATTTTAAAAGAAGAAAGCGTATAAAAGCACGTTTTCAAATTTTTTATTTTGTTTATTACTTGTTAAAAAATATGTTCCAAACCGAGTCTCTTAGGTAAAAACTACTACTTGTAATAAAGCGCGACTTATTTACAAAGACATTATATATTTTAAGAGCATTCAGTTTTGATATTTTCATAATTGTTTCAAAATTCACAAGCTCGTAGTAATTTTTAACACGGCGAACGTATTGGCACCAAGCATGGTGCAAAATTGTAGATCTTTAAAAATATAATGTTATAATTATTTTGGGGGTCTATGAAATTAGACGATGAAATTATTCAAGAGAATATTCATTGGTAGATACTATTTTTTAAATTTGAAAAAAGATGTATTGAAACAAAATATTTTTATATTTTAAAATTAAAATATTTTAACTTTTATCCAACCTAACGAAAGAAAAGTGTTTCTCAGAAATCGCTTCGTTTTTAATTCAAAACTCATGTAGTTAAAAATTAATTTTCTTTTATATCGTGCTGAAATTCTGCACATCGACTTACGTCGATGACAATGCATTATTACTACAATTAGGCCGACGCCACACTGCGCGAGTCTTCCGCCGAGTCTTTTTCATCGCGTCGAATCCGCAAAATAAATTGATCGACCGATCTCATCCGCGTAGTGCTTGTTTGATAAGCGCATATTATATGAAAATAATAATAAGCGGCGTTCTGCGAAAAGACGCGACGGAAGATCCGCATAGTGTGGCGCCAGCCTTAAGGTCACAAATACGTCACACACGCACACAAAAAATTCAAATTTAGCAAGTACCTACTTTCTGGTACTATTTTAAAATTATTTGAATTATGGATAAACAAAGCTGTTTGTTGTTCTGTAAAATAACTTATTTTATAATAATTGTTATTTTACAAAGGATTTATAATGAAAACTATGCATGTATGGGTTAATATTTCAGTAGTTTTGTGAAAAATTAATCAAATGTATTTTTCATTATGAAAACGAGTTTTGCGATTTTTTTTAATAATGCAATGACGCATTCATTCCGTTTATAATGGTAAGCTGTCTCTATTAGAAAATGGAAGAAATATGTTTTCTTCGCGAAATCAATTTGTCAAAGCGATCGGCAAAGCTGTCAATGACGTGTACTAGTTGTAGTGTTACACCGCGTGACTGGCAAAGATCGATGGGGAAGCTGGTGCACATACACATCAAACTTTTTTATTAGTTTATATTTTAATATTATTTTATAAGCAAAGATATTTCAAAGCAATTGATGTAATAAAAATATATCGCTGTTTTTACTCGCTTTATATTTACTCGTGGCGTCTGCTTGCTTGCCGGCTTGCCGTCGAAAAAACTTTGGATCGATTTTTAACCCTTTTCCCGTGATCCAATTGTGCTGAAACTTTGCAAGCAGACTCGTGGCGACGATCAAGAAGATCTATCAAATTTTCGTTAATTTTTTTAAATAATTATAGTATAATTTAGGATTTTTAGAAATTTTAATGTTTTTTTCATACAAGTTGTATGGATATTTCAAAGCATTTGGTAGACGCGAAACCCGAAAATGAGAAAGGGAGTATTGTTAAACTTGGTTTTTATGGGTTACTTTTTTTAAGTTGAATTTGAACGAAAAAGATTTGAGCGAGTTATGAATTTGTACGATTATACGATATTAGAACATTTAAAAATTTTTTAAATTATTTTTTTTGTCATCTATTTATGAGGGGTATGAAAGCAAAGGCAACAATGTTTCACTGACGTATTTCTGAGATAAATACAAAAAACTATCACTACTCAAGGAAATTTCTCTGTAATCTATGAAACCTACACCTTATTGGAAATATTTTTTTTTACATTGACACCTCAGTTTTTCTTTTACATACGTGTATAAGTAAATACTTTACTTTTGAATATGGATATTGCTATGTTTGTTACCAAATAATGGACATTGCTGCTTTTGCCATTTACACAATTGGATATTACGGTCCTTGCTATGAGATTTCAGTCTAAACTGACATCATCTCCCACTTAAGTACGAAGCGGCCATTTTGTAATGTGACACATCTTCAGCTGTAGATAAGTCAAAGTAGATATTTTGCATTTTCTTATAATAGTGATTTGAAAGCATGGTTTTGGTAAGGACAGTGCTATATTCCTTATAAAATCTCGAATTCATTACATTCCACATTAGCAATCCTCGGTGACTGTAATTAAAACATTTATTTTTTATTTTTTAGATATTGTTGCCTTTGTTTTATGTAATAAGATACATACATTAGTCAAGACTGTTTTGGATCCATTGTATAGACGTTTGTTTCATACAACTCCAACTTTTTCAACTTCTATTTCGCCAAAACAGGCAAAACGTAACTTTTCATTGCCAGTCTGGAAATACAAATTATATCTTCCCTTTAGAGGTAAAATTCACTAATATTGCGATAGGCCAAAATGAGTTATGAATACAAACATTCATATTTTTCCATCTCTGTTCTAGATAAAACATCAGTAAGTGAATATTCCGTGTATATTTATAAATATATAGTGGTCAAACTCATAATTTGAACATATTTAATAATTTTAATATCACATGTTGAATGTTTAAACCTCATTATAAACAATACTACTCCAATGTCACTTAGTGAGTTTTACCTCTAAAGGGATGATAATATATTAAATTCACCGACAGACAGGCGTGGTAATGAATATGCATATCTGTTAGACATATTGTCAGACGATTTACATCATTACAAATGTTCATTAATTGAAAAAAGTCTTCCTTCAATTTCATTTTCATTTTTAATTCACATTTTTAACTTTTGTGTTGATTTTTCTTTCTCCTGCATGTAGTTTTTTTTCTACATTTAGTTTTCAAAACTTTATTTTATATATTCTATTAATTAACCAACATATATTTTTATTTTTTCTGCGAATGTATTATTTATTTGTAATATTTTCTTTTAAAGCTTTAAGGCTATAAGGCCGTGTATGTCAACGAAATAAAATAAAACTTACTTTCTTCTTTAAGATTTTTGAAAAGCTCATAAAAATCTTATAATAAGGTGCCTACTGTGTCTTGATGATAAAGTATATAAAAGGCTTTTACTTGTCTAAAAATATATAAACGGAGGCTTTCAAATATTATCAAAGGATAAAATTATGTCCGGATCGAAAAAATAGTTCGCACGTGTTGCAAAGCAATATACATTATATATTGAATCAATGATAAAACAAACCTTCATATACTTATAATTTCTCTTTGTTCGTCCGTTACTCTGCTTGTCGTGTAGCAATATAAAAGAAACAGAATCTGATGTCAATTTAATTATGTGAAAGCGTACGCGACGCACAAAGAAAATTAATGTGCTATTGGATCTTCGTACGATTTTTCAAAAAAATGTAGAATATGATTGTAACTAATAAATTTTCCTCATTATTTAGGGGTTGTTTCTCGTATAAAAAAACCTACAGATTAATTAGGGCTAGCAATAGTCGTGGAGGTATTTCCTTACAACCAAAACCAATAATGCATTTTAAACTTATGTGTAACTGTGTTAAGATGAAAAAAGTTGAAAGAACTGCCATAAACAAAAACTGTCAAAATATTTAAAAACTGACAAATATAATAACTGTTTGAGCTTTTAAAAAATATCTTCGTAATACTCAATATTCCGAAAGAGATTGCAGAATTAATGAACAATTTTTAATTTACCACAGAATACATAAAGAGAGCTTGAAAATCTCGCTCGCTCTATTTCCCCCGATCGCAATTATCAATGAAATTAAAAATATATTGTCGTCATCTGCGCTGTAAAAGAAAATAAGATATTTCTTAAATATTAAATATCACATTTAAGATATTTGTTTTTATGCATATAAATCTTGACTAGCAGAAAGTTCGGCTATGTTATGATGGCTAATATGCGGTCACGACCAATGTTTCCTTTAAACCTATGTTTTAATTTAAAAATTTATAAATTATGCAGCAAAGAAAGCCATCGGTGTTTTTTAAATCAAGTAATTTTCAATATCGTACATTCTCGGCGCATTTATCTGATAAATTAATGTTTCCTTATAAAAATAGAAAACAAAAAATACCTCGGGTCAAACAAAAGAGCAAATTAGCTGTCATTTACACATACTGAAAATTTAACCGCTTTAATTTTTAAGTCAATGAGTTTTTAATACAGGAAAACAAAGTTTATATTCATACAAAAATTGTGTGTTGTATTAAGAGTTTAGCGAGAGTTTAATATGAAATTTGTTTTATAAAACCAAACACTGCGTTCACGCCCTCTGTCAAAATCATTCTATCATGCAATTTTTTTTAAATAACGCACATTAATATTTAGTTGATATTGTTAATATTAAGTTATTCCGAAAAAAGGGCCATTTTAGTGTTTAAATTATATATTAGAGTTAATGATACTTTATTAATAAAATTAAAAATCACCATCAGAGGAGAACATTTGGACGTAGTTAAGCGAAAAAGATCCAATCATTACAAAGTCACTATAGAGATATTTTCATTTGAAGTTTATAAGATGTTTCTTCATTGGTATTCATTTAAAAATTAATTGAAAGTATTGTTTTGAATTAAAAAATAAATATGAGTACTTTTTTATTGTTAATAGTCATTTACGTATTTACTATGTCTCGGATCCCACTTTTGCACAATGTATTACAGAAAGAATTATTATTATATGACTCGTATATGTACCTTAATATAATAATAAGAACTGTGGCTCCCTCATCAGACTCAAGTGCTTCTCTTCACCGATGAGGTCTACATGACTACAAAGTATTTAAAAAAAGTCAATTTGATATGTAAATATACAAGAAATGTATTTGTACCATACATTAAATAAATGAAAAAAAAAGTCATATCAAAAATGTTTATAATGCTTCACATACCTACATATGATTTTTTTTTAATCTTGCAACATGAAATTATATAAAAAATGCTCGACACCAAAGTTGCATCAGTGTCAATTAACTCTATAAATGTATCACAAAATAACAAAAATAATGTCTTTATAAAAACTTGGAATTTGGAACTTAGAATTGCACCAAAACATGAGTATAAAAATTAAAAATATAAAGTAAAGAGCAGCAATGTATATAGGCTTTTACCTAAAAAAAGTAATATAAAATTAAAAAGAACATACATTAACAATATTGTATTGTTTAGTTGTTAGTCAAAATAAAGTAATTTAATTTTTGGCTTGTATTTATTTGGTAAGTATATTATCAGTAAATACTCAGCATTTTAATCAGATGGTGAGTATATAAAATGATTGGTCAATAAATTAAGTTTTTATAAACTATTTTTCTCGTATTAATAAAAAAATTATAAAAAAATGATCATTTTCCGCACTTCAACCGACCGAGTACTGGCAAAAATATAATTAAAATACTGACCATCAATTTCAAATACTGACCATATATTTAAAATCGTGACCATTTTAATAATGAAATACTCACAATTTTTTAAAAAAAATACTGACCAATTTATTAAAAAACTGACCATTTAATTAGTTTTCTTAATTTTTTCCTTAGATTTCAATTGATGCGCTTTATTCACACCATCATTGTTTACCGACGCATATAAATTTGTACTGGCTATGCGGTATTCTATTGCACACTTTATACTATAAAATATGTATTAATTATTGTTGATGGGGAAGATTGGTAAAGCGTAATTAAAAATATTAAAGAGATGAAAAGGATTACGTGTTTGAAAAAGGGTATTTTTTGAAACAGGGAAGTGGAATGAACAGGAAACCGAATTATACGGAATGACAAGCGGTAAAAGCAAATCTGTTGCAGCAATATTTAATCTCGAGACGTCCTGATTGTTTAATCAAGCTCTTCTTGTTTGCACTTAATCTTACATTTAATTACTGCACGAAAACGCTGCAGGGATGCACTTTGGTACCCCCGAATGCTCTGAAAGATGCACCGAGCTGCATGCGGGTTGGTGTACGCAAGAATTACAAAAAGGTTTATAGTATAAAACATAGTATACCCCAGATAATGTTTAATTTAATATAAATTATTTTTCTATGCTCAAACATTTTCAAGTTTTCTGCTAGTATAGTAATATAAATTACTATTTTAAAATTAAGTCTTGCATTAAATTTAATCATTAAAAGCTACTTGAAATTTACTATTTATTTTTAAAAGATCACAAATATTCGCTAGAAGCTACAACACGCAGTTGCTGGAATAACATAAATTTTAATTAAAAATTCGCAATTGAAAATCTTACCGCGCAAATGAAATTATTTTTGTATGGCAGAAAAATGTCATGCATAACAATATTTTCTTCAGTTTCTCCAAATTAACTTCCATAACCTCAGTGTGATAACTGCAATTTACAGGCTGGTCCATCCCCAATTTGACCAAGCCGGAACATCTGAGATTTTTGTCACATCCCGAGTTTGTTTGCGGTCGTTGCTTGCATCTGAATTGAAAGTTAACCTTAACATGCGAGGAGAAGGCAGTCCCCGAACAAAGATCATGATTAAATGCTGCCTTAAATAATGATGACACTTTAGATAGTTCTTACATAACTTCATGATAATGATTTGTATTTCAATAAATAAAAAATCAATTTTACAATCATGTCAAATCAAAATCAAATATCACACCTACAAATGAGTTTTATAAATCGTCTTTGTGATAAATCAGTTTAAATTATTTATATTTTACAATTAGATCAGTAAGGGTTTATGCATAACGCGTTGTGTAGATATTCCCACTAGATGTAGGTACGAAAAATTCATTCAACCGAAAATTGACAAATTTCAAATTGTCACATTTATTTGTAGTGTGCGAAATGTTAATTTGGAATAATTTAACGATTTGGTTAAGAGATGAATTAAAACAATTTTATATACAACACTCGTGAAAAATCACGGGAAATAATAATTGCAGGATTTTGAGGCTGAGAAATTATTATTTTAAAATAATTAACTATTTAAACCATCAAACATCACGTAGGCGATCATGAATAGGAAACCCGTCTGTTTTTTTTAATTAGCTCTATTCACTTAAACCTAAAAATAAATATAATAAAACATAACATAAAAATGTCAAGATCGTGTAATTTGATTGGGCAACCCTTGAGTGTTGCCTGAGCCGCGCGTTGATTGCGTATCGTGCTCGGGTGCCCGCGCCTCGTCAGTGTTGTTATTGTAATTCCAGCAATTAATAGACAGACGGACTACGAAATTATAATGTTTAGATAGATAATTTTTCAATGAATATCAAATGTTTTTTTGGAATACTATCCGATATCAAATGTTAGAATTTATTTGATATCGGATAGTATTCAAAAATAATATTAAAATAATAAAAATGTCGGTGTTGCAAAGAGTTTGTATATTTTTCAATTTAATTATTCATAATATTGATTTCAATCTAATATTATATAATACTTATTTTTTAAATATCAGGAAAGTGCAGTGAGAACTTTACAGCATGAAATTTATGTATTTTTTATTTTGAATTGAATGAATGAAAAATATTTTGAAAAAAATCGATTTTATAAATATACCTCGTTATATAGTGTAGATAATATAAAGGAGGTTGTTGGTCTTATGGTTAGGACTTTCGCCTCGTAATCCAAAAGTCTCAGGTTCGAACCTCACTCCAGACCAGCAAGCAAGTCCTATTTACATAGCATTTAGCTTAGTTTGAAAATAGTAAGAATACTGATGTGAATCGTATTTCGTGTTTGCATCTCTATTTAAAAAAAATATATTTCTATCGCCATTAATATCATTTTATTCATATTTTAATATATCATAATAATGTCACATAAATATTATATTTCAATGTTTTTTTCCAAAATAAAAGTCTGCGTAAAAGTCATGCTTCAATGTACGCACAGCACGCACCTATATTGACGCCTGCGTGGATAGCTATATTGATGTCCGCTTTTGAGAAATGTTTCTTCACTAAATTTATTAATTTTCCACTTAAATTCAATCAAACGTAAAAATACTTTATTATTTGAATTCAATGAAAATACGGCACTTTTTTAGAATCTTCCCTTAAGATTTAAATAAGATTTTTGATTCAGAATACTTTGAGCACGACCAAATTTTTCAAGAACATCTATAATATATCTCGATCAAGATTTCTGATGCTCGTGACTCTTCTTCACACAATGGTGAGAAAGAATCGCCGTGAATCGCGAAAAAGAACGTCGGCGCTGGAAGATCAACCCGTGCGGTGCGCATCTATGACACACTAAACTCGCTTCTTAAGTTTATCCGAGAAATGCGAATCTCAAGTCGGGGGAAGCGAAACGAGTCCTGTATTTTTAAACGTGTATAAAGTTTTCTACCAGAGTCGATTAGTTCCAGATATGAAAGACGCCTTAGCTCTGTACAGAATCTCTGGATTGTCTACACTCGCAAAACTCTGTTCGTGAACGTTTTATGTTTAACTTTCCACTGTTTTGAAATTTAACTATATAAAACACAATTTTTGTTTATATATCACTTGATGATACCTACGTTATATAATTTCAGGCGTATTCTAGTATAATTGTTAATAATTCATAATGTCTTATACGTATAAAAATAAAAAGCTTTAAAACAACTCCGATCAAAAATATAGATTTCTCATTACCATCGGTGACATCTGTACCGGATTACGTGAATGACAAAATTTTAACCACAGGTGGCTGTAGTAAAATACAGCTAGCATAATATGTATCAAGTTGCGTATATTAAACATATATATATATATAATTTCCAAAAAATTTATAGATGTAGTAATCAATGTATAATGATCACTTAAGCCGGCCGATAGATCGTAAGCCCTATTAACGCTCAACAAGGCTTCCATACGTTTGGGTATATTAAGATTATTTAATACATTTACATTTATATTTATATATTTTTTTTTATAACTCTGAGAGGGTTTTTCGAAGCAGGATTCTCTTACATCTTTGATAGACATTCTTATATATGTATATTTATTAAATTTATGTTTGTCATGTCCATGTTATTTATTAAATAAGTGGAATTGAACCGAATTGAATGGTATTGTGTAATGATAGCGCAAACGTTTTAAACAGTTGATCAAAAATACAGAGATACGTCTCATATAAACACTCTTACTTTTAACCAAGTATTTTCCAACAAGTCTAGACGATTGTACTACGTAAAAAGGACTAACTTTTTGGTTGGGCAACCCTTGAGTCTTTTTAGTGTCTTAGAATGAGGCTCGAACTCGAACGATCACTGACAAGTGTATTTATCACTACATAAACAGAGACGTCAATTAGGTGGTAAAAGTATTCCAATAATAATAATTTCGTTGCCTGTCTGTCCCTGTCTTTCTGTATCGTCCGTAACTTATTTTATAAAAACATTTTTTCTTGTTTTATTCTTTTTTTGTTTTATTTTTTTTTAAATATAGAAATACTTATTCTTTAGGAATCGACATGTAAAAGTCATTTTTACAGATAACAGAGAATATTAGTTTTTACAATTTTTATCTAAGAATTATAGTTCAGTTGCTTTTGAATGTTTCGGTATCGTTTGTGTATTGGGAGCGCAGACAGTTTTCACGGTTTCTTCGTCTCGAGCGTATGCAATTTCACTGCAGCATCGCTAAGACATCTCCCCGTGCTCTGACAAAGGTGAACGGGAAAATTTGAACGCGTACTTTATGGGAGAACCGGGGCGGGCACTTTTATTTACCCCCGCCCCGCGGCGTCAAATGTAAAGTTTCCGGGGATGGCCGCGCGGTTGGTAGGCAATCCGCGCGGCACGCGGCGCCCGTAAAACCGACAAAAGGGCATTTCAGATGAATACTTGATGCGGATTCCGAGATCGCTTGTATTTGCTAAAAAAATAACAAAACTTTTATCGTAAATACTTCTTTAAAAGATGTCCTTGTCCATAGCAGAACGATTGCGCATCTGAATGCGGCAAAGAGAAAAAGTAGGAGTAAAATACTACACCACCGATATAAAAGATTATTATTACTATTTTTTTATTATTGATATTTAAGTTTACATAATATTTATTTTACGTATATGATACACATTATTCAATTTTGGTGGATTTTTTTCAATTTTTTTACGGTCCCGTGAAAGTATAAAAACCGGAGAATGTCACAAGTGTGATAGATAACTGTATTTTTTAATAATATATAATACATAATATATGCAAAGAAATATATATAAATATTTAAAGATAAGGATGTTAAGTTAATATTTTAATATTTAAAAATAAGCATGTTAAGGTAAATATCATAAATTTTTTCACTCAATTGTTCAATGATTTTACGCACTTTTTTAATTTTGCATAATGTTGTACAGTTCTAATATTCGCTGGTAGATTATTGAAATATTTAAAGCATTATTGAAATATTATATGTTTTAATTTTCAAAGATGATAAATTGTTAGAAGTTTAAATTACCAACTGAACTCTTTTTGAGGTTATTACGTGTAGTTACTAAACTTTACGTATACATAAATACATACGTTGGTCTATACAATAACTTATGTGATTATAACTCGTCCAAGTACGGGCAGGAAAGACCTGTGAAGAACGGTTTAAATAAAAAAAAACTAATATTTTTAACAGTTATAATTATTATTGTGATATTGGGTCGTAAGAGATGGCGTAGGGTATGCTTTGCGATTAAAACGCATATAAAGCACAGATAAGGTTTTATTATGCGCTACGAAATACAACTCTATAAATACCTAATTCTAATCGTAACCAATAAACTAATTCTTATATTTCAAAGTAAATTTTACTTCATTGAAATATTTAAGCTACTTTCTAAATTTTCTCGCACTTGACACAGAACGCCCTTCGAATATTATATATAAGAAATGGTTGAGATGAAAATAATATTCATAAATCACTTCTTTTTCAATCTTTAAAAATTTGAATTGAATCATAGAAATACTGTGAGTAATTTGTAGCAAGAATTATAAATAATATTGGATTCCTCTATCTAATTTATATGATATTTGTAATGGACTTTCTTAAGGAGGGACTATTATTACTGGAAAACTATATAAATTTCTAATACCCATTCCTATAAAATATTTAAAAAAAAATGCATCTAAATCTGTTTAAAGAATTCAATCGTAATGACGTGCACCCAACAACTCGCGGTGGGGTACATCAAACGACTCGAGTTTTTCCCACTTTGCGTGCTAATGATGATGTCGTTTTATGCAGCCCTTTTTATGGCGCATCTCTCACTAAACGTCAACGCGTGGTCTATGTGTGCGCATTTGTAATGATGTGTATACGTGTCGGAGTATTGGAGAATTCTGAAAAAATGGTCCAAATAAAAACTGTGAATTAATGACAAAACTATTTCTGGTATTGTTTAAAAATTTACCGTATTTCATTATATTACATTTTTATTGCACTCAGTAAAAAATAATCCTAGAATATTTCACCCGCAAAACGACTAACACTTGTTTGTTAGCGGCTTTGGATGACTATAAATTATTACATAATTTTCCACATAATTTGGTCATTTTTAGATTAAAATTAATATTCACGCTACTCACAAGCAAGATCCGCAGAAACAGCTGAAGAATATGCCATTCGGAAATTTGATTTAAACTTAAAAAAAACGTATTTAATATTTGGATTTGCATGGGTGATGTTAAAAAATCGCGAAGAATGCAAAATATGCAAAGAAAGCGTATAAAAGCATGTCTTCAAAACTTTTTATTCATTTATTTAAAATACACATAATATTTTTTAATTTTTAGTTTTTTTTTTGTATAACTTTTTGAAGGGTCATTTAAAAAATATATTAAAAAATATAACTTTGTACACTTTCTTTATTTATTTATAATGGTTAGAACGTTTTCGATGCTAACGCATCTAAACTTAAGAGTAAAGTCGTGAGGACTGGGATGAAGATTAGATAGAGTTCGGTGAGTATATAGGCGTGGTCATTAGGCGCAGAAGAGGGAACGTAATAGATGGTATTTGAATATTGATTATATTTTTGTTACTATTAATCGTTAAGTTTTCTAAAATATCTAGTTCCTTTCCTTTTTTGCATATGTTTATTAAAGCAATTTTGCTGTTACTGTCGAAACGATGACCTCCCAGGTCTATGATTTCAGAATTAATTAATTTTTTTTTATTCCCCTCAAGTGTTCTTCAATCCTGTATTTTTGTTCCAAACCGAATCAGTGTAATAAAAACATCTTATTCTATAAATCTTGAGGAATATTTAGTTTGACCCTTTCATAATTGTTTCAAAATTTACAAGCTTTTACTAATTTTTTTTGGGTTTGGGACCAAACGAGGTTCCAAATTGTGGACAAAGAAATTATGTCAATTCATGTCCATTTATTTATGTGGTCTTTGCTAGAAAACATTAACGAACGATCCTCTCGTTTTCAAGATGAAATGGATGTGAAGTCATCCTGAACGCTTGGTTGGTCCATGTAGAGGTAATTTCTGCGAGAAAGAAAACGAAAATCCAAATTGAGTCGAGTGATTTGTAAATTCCAACATAAAGTGGAACTTGTCTTATCGCTTGATTGAAAATCTTTGTTTACGGTGTTCTCAAAGCTTTCCGCTTAGCGTTTACCATTCCGAGTCACTACGCGTCTTTATACGACATTTAAGTTGACAGTTTATTAAATAGTTTAATCAGATATCGTTGAGTGAGTTAAGAAAAATGACTTAGGAAGAAAATAACACTTATTTTATTACGAATTTTTTATCTCCCCCCTCTCCAATGAACAAAATAAAGCCGAATCACTAAAATATATAGAAAAAATATGTAATCAAATTAAAAAATATGTAAAGGAACGAAGAACTGTAAATTGTGGGGGTGGTTTTGACCATAAAAATATGTAAAGGAACGAAGAATTGTAAATTGTGGGGGCGGTTTTGACCATAAAAAATATGCCTTAAGTTCAGGCGCGTACAGTGTGTGCGTTGAAGCGTGACTTTTAGGTAAACATACAATTCGTTAAAAAATTTAAATTAAATGTCTTTCTAACAGAGTTTTATGGTACATTAAAAAGGGAAGAATATAATAATAATACATAGGAATGTTACGAGATATATTTTATTTCGATTTTTTTTTTCAAAATATATGCGTAGGAAAAAGTCGTCCTTCATTGTACCTACTCTCTGTAAGCTCCTAACACATACATACACATATATAATATACTGAACATATTCGAATGAATTGTCTTAGCCTCTCAAATAAGGGTTAAATATGTAATTTGAAAATTGTATCTGCATCCGGGAGCAGCTCATGCTTTTAGCGTTGTATGCGGGTTGGTTTTACGCCTCGGCCATATGCAAGCCGTTCCGGGCCCGCTTTATCGAGACGGGCACTCGTAAAAAGTCTGCATATAAAATTATCCTTCAAATAGGTCATTATATAAGCGGGTCCCGGAGCGGGGTTATTTTCACGAATTCTTACCACCCTGTATCGTAAAATTTCCGCAATGAAAAGTTGGAATTTGAGAATGGAGAGGGCGAAGAAGATCAGGTATGTATCGCGTGTATTCAAATATTTGAGAATTGGATTCAATTTCCTTCTATATTTATGGATAAATATGTATTTCAAATACAGTAGACTCAATTTATGGTGATGGTGAAAGATAATCCCGGATAGTCTATCCAAAATGCAAAATCCTAAAATCTCTCACGTGTGTGTTTATGCACAAAAAATGCCGCCAGGATGTTGCAAGACTGTCAAAGTGAAACTTGATGAATTCTCGAGCAGATATTGAATCTCCGCTTAATAGATATTTTGTTTTGAACGGCGGTTTATCGAAAACGGTGGCTCTTTTCAAACCATGTTTACAAACCAAAAGACGCGCTAAAATCACCCTATTTAATTTAATAAAAAAATATTTTTTTTGGCTGCCCAAATAAAATAAAAACTGTGCTCATGGCGGTTAACGGCAAGCAATAAAGCCGTCATAAATGACGCGCTATTTTGTAAGGAAGTGATAATTACATCTGGGTGCAACCTCATAAGGCACTGATACAAACTAAATAATAAATGTTTTAAGATATTACTTTTCAAACATTACGGACGGCCGATGTTTTGACAAACGTATGTTTGGTCATTATGAGCAATGTGGATCATTTTGCTTTATAAAATATGCTTCAATGATTTTCGATATTCATCCCGGACAGTAAGTTCCTGCTATATCTACTACGATACTGTCTGACATTTAAAAAGTAAGTATTTTCTTCTTCAAATATAGCAAATTTATTTTGTGGTGACATAATTATAATTGATATAAATTAACTTTGTAAACACCACTTATTTATATTATTTATTTATTATTATTTATTTAAATAAGTGGTGTTTACAAAGTTAATTTATATCAATTAGTAAGTATTTTGACTGGTATCAGTTAAGCAGTAGTATGTACTATGTAAAAACTTAGGTTATGTTGCTAATGATGGTGCTCTAGAAATAGGAAATATGCTGCCCCTTTATCAAGCAATAAATACAATCTGTCGGATGTTTTTTTTAATAATAAGCACACCGACGACGCGTGTAGTTAGAATTCTGAATTAAGTTGTACGTTTATAAGTTTATGTAAATATTCCTCATTATTAATATCTTCCAGAATACTTTTATATATAAAAAACTGAATATATGTGATATGAATTTTACGAGATACATATTTTATTTTGATTTATTTCGCATAAATTTTAGTTAAGTACAACTTACTTCAAAGCAGTATTGTAGGCGCTGCGTGAGAGAGTATACTATTTCATGAAAAATGTTTTTCAAGTCATATTTTTCAGTTCGCTATTTCTATTTTAACGCAGTTAAGTAAAATAATTTAGACGGAAGACTCTGATAAAATATATTCTAAGTTAAAAACTATAAATGAAGACAAAGTTATTTTTAGATTTTTTAAAATAATTGAAATATGGTAGAATTTATATGTTAGATAACCAAATAAGATTGTTTTATTGATAATTATTATTAATATTGCCATAAAACATAATATCAGACCTTCGTGATGGGTTCTAAATTCCATTTAGTATAGAGTCTGACATATAACATATAACAATAATCCGTCAAGCATCCTAACATGCAGCACTATTACCATAACATACAGTACGTACATACATCAAGTTGTAAGCAGTATTAACTATGCGCGGAACACAAGAGATGAATATTATGAGATATTGTAATCGTGTTGTAAGAATAATAATGTGAATGTAATCTTTACTGAAATAACACCGATAAAATAAAGTGGTGGGTCAAATGATTTTCCTTAATGACAATTAAGGTATACAGGGTGTTTCCTAGCTCGTAGTAAAATACATACGTGAGGGGAACTCTTCCGCTACAATCCATTCCCTTCTTCTAAAGTTTAGTTAATCTCTGTATAATTTTATTGTCTATGGGCAATGACCCGTTGGGGGTTGTAGAACCAATAGTAAAGTGACGACTAAACTTACACTGCTTTGGTAATTTTTGTAATTTGGTAATTCAGATAAAACAATTGAATTTATCGTCGAAAATTTATTATTATTTTACTCATTATTCATTAACAGTAAGTTTTCAAAATAAAATAAATGAAAAAGAAAACATTTAGCGCAAGCAGACCGCGATATCGATTTTTTTTAGGTTTTGAAATGGCGAGGATTTGTTCGACGTTGCAAGACAAACAAATCCCGGACAGGGAGCTGTCCGTCCTCGACCAATGAATTTGAAATAGTCTGCGGAGGTCGAAACGAGCAAAGCGTCTAGAAATATAGCTGGAAGATTTCATCTGGAAATATCATCGCAATATCGCGGCTACAAACATTTCCGGGCTCGCCGCCGCAGCCGCCAGCGTCACCTAGCGGCGGTCGCCGGGATGCAACTGCTCATATTAAAACGATATTAAATTGATATTAAAACGTTCGGGTAAACCGCGTCAAAGGCGCACCGATGAACGCACTTTATGTCCACGCAACCCCTAACTTCTGGGCTCGGGGAAAAGCGATCGGTGCACACATTTATTCAATTTATGATTGCTAACTGATAGCGTGACTACCGATATCATTACGTTTTTGTGATGCCTTACATTAAAAATTTAACATATGTTAACATTAAATTCAAATTTAACATTGAATTCTCCACTGCAAAGGCTTCCTAGACTAGCAAACAGTTACGAGCTGTTTGTGATTTCTCCTTCTTCTTTTTTTAGAACTTAAGTAAAATTTTGAAACACTCTCAATCAATTTTTTGTATTAAATTTGCTTAAGTATAATGACTTGTATTCCAATTATATTTTATAAAAGGCCCATCTGGATCCGTTAATAAAAAAAAAATGTCTATGGTGATACGTATCTAGACTTATGGCTCCATCTGGTGCCCGACAGTAGTGCCTTTCTTTTTTTCTTTCTCGCATCTTCAGCGGCCTCCCTCTTCCATCCATTACTATGCCGTTGCAGACGTTCACCCCACAAAACATGCTTTAAATCATGCACAACTTTATCGTATTTCTACCGTTATTAATGTAACCTTAACTGAATATAAAATGCAAAAGAGGAAAATGAATCTGATTTAATCGTATGTATCGTTTATCAGTAGCGTGCAGCGCATACAAGCAAAAAAGCTGTGCATTAGTAAAGATTCTGGGAAACAAACATTAATTAAATAATCCTTATCTTAAGAAAAAGTTGATTTAAAATTCTAGCCGTAATTCGTCGTGCGTATTAAGTGCGTGCTTCTTCGAAAGGTCCTATGCCAGGTGAGAACTACGCGCACGTAATTGCAGAAATGTTATTTTTTACAAATTCCACCCAAAACTTTCGGTGTAAATTCTATGTCTTTTCTATGGTGAATGTAAATACAAATACCAAAATACAATGCAAATTCTATGTTCTTACAAAGAAAATTAAACACTTTAACAACAAACACAGCTATTAGAAAAAATATTCGAACTGAAGAGGAATAAAAAAGGGAATTTAATAAGCGTTCGGGTACGAGGAATTAGCGCAAACTAAAACTGTCTTCGCATTTCAACATAGCTAACTGAAGACAACATGTGTAGGATATCCCAATTTTAGGGATCGCGTTATAATAAAACGGATTCCACAAGATGCCGTAAAACACATAGAAGACACAGCACACGGATGCGCGCGATCATAAAGCCGCGCATTTTTTTTAAACTTGTTATAGTTTATAGTTTTTTATAACTTGTTAAAAAAAATTCGAATTTTTGTATTGATTTATGGCGCAAAGGTCTCAAATTTATTTCGAATTACAAATGATCTGGGTCAATCAACTATAAAATTAACATTTTTGGATTTGCGTACTTCAAAAATTTTGAATAATGACAAATTTAGAATTAACAGGGTTTTACTGTATGTATAAATAAATATAGATTTCACAGTGCAGGAGCGGTCAAGAGTTTTTGCCGCTAATAAACTAATATTTTGCGCATTATAATTAAGATTGAAATGCATAAGTAAACACTGCATTGATCGTAAAGTAAGTCGGTAAAGATACAATTTAAATTGAAAAATATTATTTTCGTAAATGTAGACCCTGATCGTCTTTCGCCCATGCGGTTGTGTCGAAAACTCAACCAATAACAACTTCACGAGGAGTTTTATATAATTCACACATGTGGAAACGGTTTGAACGGAGTATATTGCTTTCTATCGCAGGAAATATGTACTCGCAATATTTCAGAGCATGAATCATTTAAATGGGTAATGTTTATTGAAATGATGTACAATATTAATATGGGAATAAAGTATTTTGCGGTGTACCTACGTATACGCAAATCGCAAAATGAGCATATTTATCAAATGACTACTCAAAATGCTCAGTATAATGAATTCATCGGGTCGTTACTGATTGATGAAAGAGATGTACATGCTGACTTGTACAATATTGAGGGGAAATATGACTATAATGATTTTACATAGAGGTGGTACCTTCCTTCTGGTGTTGTATTAAATTTTTATTGAAGGTAAGTAGACCTCTTTCCATTTAAAATATCATTTACTTTGCTTTGTAATACACACACAATATGAGTTATTAAATTATTACTATAGTTTCAGGTCAGGGGGGCACGCGGTGGGGAAGGGTATTTTTTTCCCCGAACAGCTCTAGGAGTGGTGAAGTGGACTGAAATGTGATATTCGGACCTCTTTCCATTTAAGAAAGATAATCTAATTAGTATGTGTAAGCCTTGCGTACGAGGCAGACTGTTTCAACCTCATAATTCATGTTATGACATAATAGTTTGGCTATATCATGAGTTATGAGATTGCACTCAGATGTCGTTTTCACTTCTTTACAAAATAGCGCGTAATTTATGACGGCGGCGTTGCTTGCCGTCAACAGTCATGGGTTCAATAATCATGAGACATCAGAGAAGAACCATATCCTGCATCTTACTACCCGAGGAGAAATTGCGAGCGGGAGAGTTCCTGGTAGACGAAGGACATCCTGACTGAAAAACCTAAGCTATTTCGGGATGTTGCAAGCAAGATTACAAGCACTAGAAGAAGAAGATATCTCATAATTTTATATACCTCATCATTATTTGTGCCATCTGGTAACGTTTGTGATGAACATTGTTACATTGAGAAATATGTATTTTAATTAATTAAAAAAATGTACTATGCTAAATGATAGACGTGATATTCAAACGTCTTTAGTATCCATTCTGTCAAAGTCACTGTGGACACCCTACTTTTACCGTTTGTATAAAACACTATTCGTGAAGACATTATTGTCACCTGCATTTGTACAAATACCCAACTGCCGAAAGCAGGTCATAATTTATTGCTCGTTAAACTGTATTTTTTTTATCATTACTTAATATACGCTAACATTAATATAATTTTTAAATATATATTCTTTTTAATTTTGCCATTGCTTTAATAATATGCATTCAATAATATCTACACATTGTTACTATCTATAAATATGATTTTTTACACATATTCTTTTTACTTTCACTATTGCTTTTATATTATATAATATATATTGTTTTAACTATACATATTTTATATTTATATCTTAAATTAATTGATTAATTTTACGGTTATGTAGTGTTTTGTTTTATATTTATATTATTTTTTTCTATCTATATTGTCAGCTGCTCATCTTGGAAAAATAAATAAAAAATAAAATAAATAAATTATTATATTCTTTTTAAATAAAATCTTCAAGTTATAAAATGAACGGTTCAAAATATAGTAATATTTGCATCTGAATTTGCATTTGCACGAGCCATAATAAAATCATAATACTTATATGTTCAAATTAAAAATTGTCATAAACTGTTACCACTTCTTTTCTGTCCACATGTATAATATTATTATAACTTTTTTCAAGTGATTTTTTTTCATTTCCTTGAAAAATAATTTCACAGAAAAGATCAAATAGTATAAGTAGGGCACACAAACAACAATTTGTACTTGCAGATGGACTCGATTGCCGCTGCAGTTCCTGTCTAGAATACTTTGAGCCCCACGCTACCAGGAAAATCACGTCCATATTATTAACGCAATCTGCTGTTGGAAATGTATTACAAAGGAATTATTATATTCTGCACACTGCATTTGAACAGTAAAAAGATTTTAATTATATTACTTACAAATAGATCTGAAAACGCGAATAAAATAAATGATTATATAAAAAAAAAAACATTTTATATTGTCACGGTTTCGCGGCAGTGAGAGACGAAATGAAACACTTGAAAGAAGTCCAAACGTTAATTTATCACCAAAGTCACTGGATACGTACATAACTGGAGTAGATATTATTCTGTGATTCGCAATAATTTAATTCGCCAGAATATTTCTCGAGAATATTCCACTTGTCTTTGATATGCAGGTCGTTTGTTTCGCTCAGGCTCGCACTAGTTTTTTTTTCAATTTATTTATTTATAATATAACATTTACATTATAAACATATGTTTAATTCGTAGGTAATATACAAACAAAATATCAAACGTATATAAATTCATTCATATCAAAGGTGTAGGGGAATCCTGCTTCGAAAATCCCCTTCAGACACATTTTCATCATCGTCATCAGTTCGTCGGTACCCCAACTGCTCCGTTAGTCTGTCTGTTTTTGTTCTTGTCATCGCTTCTGTGGTTTCGTTTCTCTCAAAACGACAAGTAAACTTGCAGCGCATGCCGCGCACATTTATACAAGATCATAGACTTCTGGAAATTTCGTGAATACAGTGGGTTTTCAACCGATTTATGGTGTATTATAAAATTTTTAAGATTATTTGGAAAACTTCGATTATGTGCAGTTTTTATCGATTTTAGAGTCTTGTGTCAATATTATGGTAACTAATTAAAATGAAATTAATGTAAATGAATTAAAGGAAATGCTACCGAAACTGGTTGATTAAATAGATAAGTTCATGTGATTATAAAGTAAATAAAGTTAATTATAAATTTAACCCTTTATAGGACAACTTCTTTTTTTAAAGAATTTATTATTTAATTTTAAAGAAAGCCTAGAATTTTTTTATGTATTCTTCATTCATTTTGATGAACAGAATATTTATTATATTTTTCGGAAAACGTGTAATTTTTTTGTAATTTTCGATTTTCCAGCGGTCAGTTTTCTGACCAGTGTCCATTTGATTTGATCTCCGAATTTCGTTTTAGTAATAAAAAGAGGTTTTTAGTAATAAAAATACTTTTATTTATTTCTGTAAGAAGAATAATTTATTAATAATTATAATAATACTTTATTCCGCTGGCCAGACAAATGGTATGGCCTAAAACACGGTATGCAAGGCGCTATTTTGCAATTGTTGCATGCTACTGAGCTTCATACCACTTTCAGTGTAGTGCTGCAAGAACCACATCTACGAAGTGTATATTTTTCAGGATGATTTGAATTGATATAATCAGGCAATGTAGTTTGAGGTCGACTAAACCTTTTTCGTGATGTAAAAGATCCAATCAGCTGATCAGATAACTTGTTTCGGAATTGAAGATATGGTTTTATAAGTAATAGGTTTTTTTTTATCCAATTGCTTCAATGTTTCCCTATATTTAATATATGATGGTAGATTCAATAACGTTATACCTAAATTTAATCCACCACCACCTTGATTTCCACGTTTTGTTATAAGACGACGTTAGTTGATCAAAGTGATCAACTCCTCCCATAAATAATCGGGAGGCGCGTGATGCCGTTGCTTACGCCACTTATAGTTGTTATAGTATGAGATGGAGTAACTTATGGTGATAGATAAATGTCTAGGTCATCATCTGAAGAACAATCAGCTTCCATATTACCATCAACGTAAGTAGGGTCCGCTACTGCATCGACAGGATCGGAATCGAGATTATTCTCAGCAGCGCTCCTACTAGCTGAATCCCGAAGACTTACAAAACCATGAAGAATCTCATCTTCAGCATCAGATCTCCTCCTATACATCTAAATCTTCAGCTTAGTCCTCCATAATTCCTTCAAATAACGTCTTCACCCATTTCTTCAAAGTGTTTTACGCTATAATCTCTACCTCTCTCATTGTCCATTCTAAAACATAATTTTAAAAATGAAAAATTTAATTTTGTGATGCGATACAGACTTTTACTTATACATATAACATTCTACGACTATTTAATTTCATTTTAAGATACACATTTCAAAAAATATTACAGTTTCAATGAAAACAAAAATAATCAATATTATCAGCAATTTTTACCGAAATCATTTTATCAAAGGATGACACATATCATCAAATAACTCGATAGCGGGAAATTATACATAAAATATAACAATTTATAGTGAAAGTATACTATATTATAAAATTTAACTGTAAGTATTGTGGTTAAAAAATTATTTTTACTGTCTGTAATATGATAATCAAAAAGGGTTCAAATAATAGAATTTGTGGTTAGATTCTAGACAGCACACTCGAAAATTTAATGTTATTTTACTATTACATATATAGTTTACCGTAGAAATAAAAAAAATGGTGTATTATTATGTATTGTATAAATGTACTTACTTTGTTTTCAGTAGAAACTCACAGTTTTTGAAAAAGAAGAGCTCAAAAACAACTGTTATTGAAAAATTGATAGCCATCGTGTCACTGAACGGACGCTGGTCAGATAACTGACCGGGGGGCATTTTTCGTAATATATTCAATAATTGCGAACTTCATAGCGGTTGGTTAGATTCAAAATCTCGGAATGTTATTTGAGAATGATTAGAACCCATAAGGGTGTTTACAACTTGTAAAATTAAATAAATGTAGACCTTAATGTTGCCGGTCTCAAAACTATCCGTTTTGGCTTATGACCTATAAAGGGTTAAATAATTTTCTCAGGATTTCACGGCCTCGCCGTTCAGAAATCTTGTGTGTAGTTTTATGGGATATTCTGCCGTGCGTATGTGGTCTTTCTGGCTGACATTTTGGATTCCATTGTAGGGGCCATCAACAGGGCTGACCTCTCACGACCTCTTTAGCTGACGTTTCGGATCCCATTTCAGGGTCCAACACCAGACCTATGATAGGCCATGCAATGTGATCCGAAACGTCATCCATACAGGTTATTGTATATGACAGAATATCCCAGAAAACTATACTATAAATGTACTATAATTTAAAATAAATTTTAATTTTGCTTTCTGTGAAATAATTCTGGGTGTTATGTGCTCCACAATATTCCGATGCCTCATGCGAGAATGAACAGCAACTTACCACCAAGAGGCTCTTTGCCAGCCGTATGTAGGAGTTTTGGAAGGCTCGTGTTAAAGTGGTTTAATGGGGTGAACACAAACACCGAAGGCATGAGAAGTTGGAGACTGAAAATAGGGTGTCGCGCCGATGACGACGATGATAGTGATGACTGGTGATATTTTTTTTTTTCTGTAAATAAATATATTCAATCCTCTGATATATGACTATATTTAAGAAAATTTTATCACATTTATTACGAACATTGTTTATTGATTGTTTTTTTTATTAAAAACAATAGAAAAAGATTGATTGATTTTTATTAAAAACAATCAATCTGTTTGGGAAAGAATCATTTCTTTCACGGTGGCGATAAAAAGAAAATTATGCGTTGAATATTAAAAATATGAAAATACTAGCTCTACAACTGTGACAATCACAGAAAATAACAATTGCTGGATTTTGAAGCTGAAAATTCGTGAAAAGAAAACCATTTGTTTTTTTAGATTGGTTTTATTTGCTTAAACCTAAAAGTATATATAATAAAATTATAATATAAAAATTTCAAGAACGTGTGATTTTTTTCGACCTTTGCGCTGAATTTGTTTCACATTCTAATTGTCTAACATTGTAACTCCAGCATGTTACGGACGTTATGAACCGACAGACAGACGAAGTTATTATATTATTGTTGGTTCTTTTAGATTTATTTTATACGCAATATAAAGTAAAATGGTCCTTTTGCGGAGATTTCTTGAAACTTAAAACATAAAATTTTGGGGGTTTCTTTTTTTTTGTACAACTTTAAATAATTAATATGAAACCTAGTAGGCACATATGTATTTCATACAGAATTGTATTTCAAAGAAAACAAAATATAATATCTACATCTACAGGCCTCCAAAGATTTTAATGAAAATAAAATTTAACGAATTTTTAAAAATTAATTAATTTTAATTAATATTTGCTTCTTGTCTTTTAAAAAAAATTATATTTGACATTGAAGTTTGATACCAGCATTTCTTCACAATTAAATAAAAAATAAGTTGAATTTAGTTTTTTAACTTAAATATCATTATCATCTCTAGTTTTTTATTTTACGAATATAGTACTCGTATTACATAATACATTTTAGAGTACTTTTTCAATCTGAACGTGTGCATCCATATTTGTTTAAGTTATCCTGAATTTCGAATGAATATTAAAATACTTGTACAAACAGAGCTCCTGAAACCTTTGACAGGAGACATACCTAACTCACATCTGACATTAGCAATTCATAAAAGCGCATTGGTAGAAAGATGTGGGAAATTGCATCATTTTGGTAATCCAAACATTCAAATAAAATGTCATTTTGATCAACAAACGTCGAGATATCTTAAATGGCATTATTATTTATAATATAGTACCTACAAATTTAGAGATACTTAACAAGGCGTGTTATTTTAGCGACGTTAAACGCGGAGCAAAAATAACATCAACGTTTATTCAATGCGCTGCGCTAGTCTGTTTCGAAAATAAAATAAATAATAAAATACATAGGCATATCATATCCCATATCTGTACCTACAATATATTATTTTAATACAATATTGCTATGGTTATTCACCTCATGTAAAATATTGTAAGAAATTTACAATAAATGGAAAAAAAACAAATGTTTATATATTTTTCAACAATGATATTTAAAATTTATACACAAATACCTACGTGTTTGAACAATTAAATAAAATTTAGAGAAGGAATCAGAACGCACAAAGCCCTAAAGTAAATGTGTTTGGAGTTAAAAAGTAATGAAAAAGTTGTAGGTTTTAGTAAAATATGAAAAGTGATTTCATTCTGAAAAACCTTGAACACACTAATTTAAGTAAGTTTTTCAAAAATATTTTTTTATTTTATTTACTATTTATTTATTATTAATTAACGCCCTATATGGCTTTTACAATAGATAGGCATAGTATACATTAACATAATAGGTAAATAGTTTAGAGAAGAGAAGAAAAAACATAATACATGTAAACATAGTAATGACATCGTGAGAAGAAAATACTTAATAAAAGAAAAAAAAAATAGAAATATAAAAGAAGTAAAATGTCATAGATATATATAGTAAAACATTTTATTTTGTAGCTATGTATATACGAATTTTTTCCCCATTTTCCTCAAAAATCTGATGTAATGGCAAAAAATAATAATGCCATCGAGTTTAGAATGGTCTAATGATATAAAATCAGTTTTCAAACACAAAACAACCTTCAAAAAGTTTTCATTTATCGACCTGTGTAATTTGTTTTACTACCCGAATAAATCAATGAAATGGTTAAACGACATCTGGACTACTGCCTATCAATTTATTTGAAAACAATGATTATACTATTCGTAAATATAAATACATGACTACATATTTTCGTGGTCTGTTACGATCACGAAGGTTGTTAAAAGGAGTGAGTGTTTAATTTTCTAAATATCATGTAATAACAAAATTCGGCTCTTTTTATCATTTATTATTTTTAGTGGAGGTTTTGTATGTTTGATAGTATGTTCCTCCAATTCCTCATTAGTTAGAATCACAGCCCCACGGGTAGATGATTTCCTGGTCCATTACACTCCATCTTTCTCAGCTGCTTGCAGTTTGCAACCAAATGGAAAAAAACTGAGGGACAAGGACTATGGATAATATTTCCGGATAGATTATGGATAATCTAAAGAACATATACTCGGTTGTATCAGAATTTTATGGACACACTCAATATCGTGCTTTACATTTTTTATCAATATAAGTACCTACAAACCTATGAAAACTATGAGAAAATATAGAATATAATAATTTTTAAATTAAAACATATTTCAGTGACAAAATTTACTTGTTTATTAACACGATATTTGAACCACATTTATTTTTCGACATTGAATACAAAAATGTCGCTCGCACCCGATGGTAAATAAAAGACAAATTAATTAGACCCCGGTTCAGATCAAATAATGTTTACATCCGGCTAGAAGGGATTTCCTATATCTTGTTTTATGTAGCGTGTTTTCCTGGCAGCGGAGTGAGCTTACACTGTTTGCTGTGCGACAAGCATTTTGTAAACAGGTGTTAACTTACCCGTGTACCAGCGTGAGCTCATGGTATCCTGATATACTTAACCCGCCTTCCGACAACCGACTTTCCCAGGTCGTAGCAGGACGTGAAAACTTAAGGCAGTATCTACTAACCACTTTGACTGCGTATTTTTTTTCAAAACTATATTAAATTCGAATCAGAATTATACGAAAAGTTGTTGAAATGTGATATTAACACAAAATATTCATACTTTGTACTTTAAGACCATTAGACCAAGGGTCATTAATGATATGTTGACGGTCTGTTTGTGAAAAAAAATTGATTACTTAAAAGTTTGGGAGAAGTCTGATTGGTTGTAGAAACTTTTAGTATTGAATACTGGAATTGCACAAGGAGCGTACTATCTTTCTAGTTAATTAAAAGGATTGGCCTATTGTTGGCGGCATCCACCAGTTCACAATCCATGAACTTTTTAACTTTTGAACTCATATCACAATGAAATATAATGAAAAATTTTTTTTATGAAAAAAGTTTTCTTGTATTCTCTTCGAGTATCGCAGTAAGAAAGATTCGGAAAGATTTAATTTTAAGATAATCACTATCGAAACTTCAAATAAACGCCCAATCATAAAATCAAATTACAAGATATTTAAAAAATTAATCCGGATTTCAACAATCTACATATCCGTTTAATGTCGGATACTTTATAATAGGTCTCCCCCGGTACTTTTTTTGGTACCGGAGGAACGGTATTATTTTATATATTTACTTATTTTGGAATATTCTTAATTAATCTTTAAGTTCTCCCGAAATGAATAAATTTTCCAGAATATTATGTATTCATTCATTGAATAATTTTTATTTATTAAAATAAGTTATATTTTATAATGAATATACGTGAATAGGGAAATTTCACATATTACAAATACCGATGAAAATATATGAAATAGATTCATAAATAATAATTATATTCTGTATTAATAAGTATGAATAATGTTGGGTAGTGTTTTTATTAATAATTTTTATTATAAAAATCTTTAAAAATACGACTGATTGGTCGTATTTTACGCATTTGGTATAGTGCCGTAGTATTTGTATATCTGGGTACCATACAATTGTGACGCACGTACTCTTGCTAGTAAAATGACGTGTTTTGGAGGGAATTAAAATGTTTAATTTAAATATCATTTTTATACTATTTACACAATATACAAAATTTTTTTTTTCGTATTTTCAAGACTAAAGTAAAGATTATTGTATTAAAAAAAAGAGAGTAATTTTCCCTATGTAATGGACACATGGGTCTGCCAGGAAAATTTAATAGACACGCAGCCGACGCGCGACGGTATGTCTGTCCCGTTCTTGCCCTTACGTCAGTCTGCACGTCAGCTTCATCCCTAAATATTTACTAGGAGCAGAGAAAGGGCGACGGGTATTCGTTTTATACCATTCCATTAAATTAACCTCGGTGGACGCCGCGGTACCTACCCACCCTTTGCGACTCTCATCTGTATAGAATTATGTTGTCCCGGTATCGCAGAGTAGCATTGAGAGCTCATTCGCGGAAATAAACGCAACGCGGAATCATCAGAAAAGTTAAGAAAATAATTTGCGTCACGATTAGTGATAGATATGATGAAGAGAGAATGAATGGTTGCGATTTTATTTTGAATATCGGACAATTACGTCGTTTTTGCAGTAAATAATTTTTCAAATATCACTTTTATTCGTTTTTTAGCATGGTGACAAACAAGAACTAAAAAAACGATCGAAACATTCGTAAACTGGCACATACACAGAATCTGACAGCTGACAAGATTTAAACATGGCGTCGTTAGTTCTGGTATCATATTTCCGCTATGTGTTCCGTTACATGCTGCGTAAGCAACGTCCAATAAATTTTTTATTGGACGTTGTGAATGTACCAAAAGAAATATAACATCAAAAATCAAAAAAATAAAAGGAAGCATCAAAATGATGGTTCACAAATCGATAAATTCGTAGAATTTTGACCTTTATAGAAAAATTATTTGAGAGAATTTGCCTTTTCCTGGACTTAACATATTTATTGTTTCGCACACGCACGAGAAAATTTTGCATTAAGGTTGACAGTAAATATTAGATTATTTATTTCTGAACACAGATTCTGCAAGTGCAATGTTTGTAGATTAAATTTTATATAATTAATACAGAAAAGCTGTGGCAATATTTTATGTGCTACAGATTTCATAACAATGCACGAAGCTTTGCTAAACCGTTTCTACCAGGAGGACAGAAGGCCTTTGCAGTATTAGAAGGAGAAGGGTCACCGATGTAGATAAAATTCATACTCGTTAGCAGAATTCCACGTAACACGATAATATCAAGTTTATTTTCAGAACACGACAGTCAGTTTATTTTCAGCAAATTAAAATTAAGATTAAAATATAAATAAAATCAAAATTGATTTAGTACCTAATTTCTCTAGATATGGTGTCTCATAGATAGTAGCAAAAACTTTACAGGTGGATTCCTGCCTTGATAATAATATACGTTTTTACAAGTGTTTTATAGTCATCTCTATAGTAGTTACTCAGTATAAGCCTATATTTAAATAACTTATTAATATTCATTAAGTTTATTTTCGTAAAAATATTTTTTCCTTTATTTTTGGTAGATTTTAGTGTACTATTAGGTAAAATACATTTAATTATTCGCTTTTGTAGGTTTTGTATTTGTTTCATGTTTGTTTGAAATATAATTCCACATACTAAAATACTATATAGAATTGTTGGTTCTACCAATAGCTACGTACATTGTATTAAGAGTTTCAAAAGGAAATTTTTAAAGATATACATTTTTGATAGTATTGACCTTAGTTTATTACATATTATTTGTATCTGTGGTTGCCATTTAAATTTCTCATCCATCATGATCTATCATGATGATTACAGTAATGATTTAATTGTTAATAATTAACAATATTTTGAATCGATAAGTGGGTAGAGTATTTTTTGGAAATTATTGCGAAATGAATTTCAGCTTTCCGTTTACCTTCGGAGCACGGCCTACATTGGGTCCGTATAGCAATAAGAAAAGTGTTCGTATGTATTCCTAATTAGCACATTAATACACATTTTAATTATATCATTGACCGATAAATATAATTTAAACTTAATTGCATTTAAATATTAAATGTACCATGTTAAACATCAAAAATATATTGTTTATGTGATATAAAAATAAAATATATCCTACAGTATATTTGGTTCAGAATACAAAAAGTCTTAACAAAATAAGAAGATTTCCCCTGGAATAAAATTGAAAAAAATTTAAAAAAACTAATATTATATATTCAAAAACACGTAAGGAAAAACAAAAAATAGGACTTAAAATTTATATAATATATTAATTATAATATCACAAAATTATACATTCCAAAAAATTAACGTTACGATGAATAATAGCTGAAAAATTAGTTATTAAACTTACGATAAAATAACGAATCTACATATAAAAAACCATGGAAAATCGTCTTTATTATCAAATTTAGGATTATTGCAGATACCTAGGTATATTAATTTGTAAGAAAGGATGTACTAATATGAATAAGATCCAGTACAGCTCTTTGAAAACGATTTAGCAATTTGTTATTCCTTTTTAAGAAGGCGATCAAAGAATCACGAGCGACGGAGGCACAAATATCCAAAAGAGACCCCAAGAAATGAAATGCCTTCGGGAAACTGCAATTTTACGGCATCTAAACACACGGAAAGTAGTAAAAGATTTTAACGTCCCCTGTAAAATGCGTCGACGGCCATAATTTTTGCATTTATCCGCCGGTGGTCACATCGTTTCATAGGATTTAATTAAAATTGAGTATCCACGGATATTTTTCGTGGCGTAAAAATCGCCATTTTCCTTCACACATTGCCGATTTTACACGGAATTTGTCGTGTGTAAAAATTTGTATAAGATATTTAAGTACAAAAATTCTAAATCTATTTAGAAAATTTAATCGAATAAAATGTCAACCGAGTAAAATAAATTATTTCTACTTTATCTATATACTATATCTAACTAAATATTAATTTAGTAGATTATTTGACATTTTTTAAGTATTTTAAAAGTAATTAGCTATATATCACACCTATACGCATTTATTTTTAGAATTATGGAATTTTAATAAATATGAATAAGATATGTAAGTGCAGAAATTCTAAATCAATTATGAAATATAGACAAAAGCAGATAAATAATTCCTAATTTTTAACTACGAGTATATCTTCATTACGCGGATAGCTTGAAGAGATTATTTACAAGTAATGACCTGTATATTATACCCATACGCGGTTTATTTTTAGAATTATAAAATTTAAATTAAATAACTTTTTATAACTTTTAAAATTACTTTCTTTAAATTCACCTACAAAACTTGGCATTCATCAACACGTGGTTTTGATCCATTGAGGATCTTAGCCTTTTCAAGCAATAGGTATGTAGTTTACGCTACTACCGCCTGGAGCTGCAGTAGTTTCTCCAGTCGTTTACACTCAGTTTTGTGGCGTCGATCTCAATATTATCACTCCATCTTCCTAGAGGTTTTCTCTAAGGGGTTGAGAGCGCTTCCCTTGGGGCTGCTGGTACAGCCACGTGCACTTTGAGGAGGCATTTTGCACGCGTCCGTTTGAGTAGTCGAGAGATCTTACATGTTGATAAACTTGCATTTCATTTGTTTATTATAAGAAGGGAGGACATTTTTGTATTGAAAATTGCATTGTAACTAAATAAATTATAGAAGTCTCACAGAGACCAAATTTATATGGGAAACATGTATGGAAGTCTTGAGATATTTATACATATAAGTAAAAATAGAAAACCAACAACAGACATACAAGTAGAATAAGAAATAAAAACATGTCGAAATTAAAAATAGAAAGGAGAAAATAATAAAAAAAATAGATAAACACATAAAAATAATGGAGAACAGTCACTGTTGCATAATAAGTGTCCATCTTTTATACATTGGAGAATCAAGCCATATAGCAGCTGTTTGAATAATCTTCTTTCTTGCGCTAGCTATCTTCAGTCGTTGGAGAGCAGCAAAGCCATGGACCCTGTGTTCTGCGAACATATGAGATGCACTGCAACGCCAGGATAGAACGAGAATTAATTATCCTGAAGGCATTATTATATTGCACTCTCATGTGTCCGCACCACAGGTCACTTGTGTATAGATTCGTGCAATAAGCAACGAAAAGATATCTCTTCACTTCGTTACTGCATCTAGAAAACTTCCTGGCTAGCATATTGGACCTTACACTAATAGCTCTTCTCTATCTTTCGATATCCTAATGTCACATAAGTTGTCGCATATAATGTGACCAAGATATTTAATGTTGCTACTGGTCTCTGGAATTTGGCCCGCCAGAAACACGGGGAGGACTGGCTGTATGAACTGGCTTAACTTTACATAATGCAACGTTCACCAAATCCACCGTAAGAACATCCACATATTATCAAATTTTTGAATATTGTATATAATTGTGTTCTTTACTTGTTTTTTTCAATTATTCAATAGGACTATTCGATACATTTATAGTGAAAAATTAGTAATTGCCATGACACAGTATACATAGATGTCGTCGCTGGTATTGATACCTCATATTTTTATGTATATGTGATATCCTTCCGAATTATTTCACAACTAACTAACTAACTTACCATCATGTTGTTTCTTCGTGGGGGTAGGCAGAGAGGATAGAGCGCCACAATCTTCTGTCCTGACATACAACTCTCGCCTCATCCACATTCATATATCTTTGCATGCAAGCCGGTTGTTGAGGCTTCTAACGGGACCATCTTCCAGTATCTGGTCAATCTGGTCATGCCACGTCTTCTGCGGTCGCCCTCTATTTCTGGCGCCATCAGCACTTGCATTATATATCTTTCTTACCATTCTTTCCTCATTCATTCGCTCAATATGCCCGAACCATCTGAGCGACCCTTTTTCAATTCTATTAATTATGCTAAGATCAGCTTTACATTCTTTCCTAATATCTGCATTCTTTACCTATCGTAAATTGATTTGCCATACATACGTCTGAGTGGTCTCATCTCCACTGCATTGAATCTACTTTCGTTCCTCTTCTGCCAGCTTCAGGCTTCACTTCCATACATCAGTGTTGGTACCAGAATTCCATTATGTACCGCTAGTTTTGCCTCGGTAGACATATTTCTATTAGAAACTATTGCGTTCAAAGCACCATTCACCCTATTCCCCGCAGTCACTCTCCTCCCGATATCTTTCTCAACATTCCCTCTTCTATAGAACATTCTTCCCAAGTACACAAACTCATCTACCTGTTCCAAACATTTATTACCTTCTAGAATTTCATACGTTGTATTACTTTCCTCTTTCTCGAATACCATTACTGTTGACTTGTTTACATTTATAATAAGGTCACTTTCCTTGCATACATCATACATCCTGCTTACTAGACTCTGTAAGTCCTGTTCGCTATTTGCCATTAATACTGCATCATCTGCGTATAGTAAACAGCATACAATCAAATCACTCATTTTCGTCCCTACATTCATACATTCCAGTTCTTTCACACAATTATCCATATACAAGTTGAACAGTCATGGAGACATTACGTAACCCTGTTTGACACCATTTGTAATATCAAATTTCACTTATACACTAGAATACGTGTGAAAATTAGTATATGTTTCCCATATAAATTGCTTCGACTCCGATTTCTATAATTTATCTCGAGACTTCAAAAATGTATATTAATTAACGATTATCCCTCTGTGGACAAAACCCAGTGATTGTTAGCTGCATTTACGTATCTACTGTAATATAAAGCAATATGAAAAAAATTCGTTCGTGTACTCATGTACGCGCGGTAGAAGTTTTACTAAAAATCTACACTGATCATTGTCGATTATTCTTTAGAGTTTTATGAAAAATAAATATAAACTCGAATATTTTAAATAATTGTGGCGAATAAAAACTTTCTTAAAAAACGATCAAAACATTCGTGAACTCGCATTTAAACAGAATCTGACAGCTTACAAGAATTCGATATGTCTTCGTTATTGAAATGTTATTTCTTTTCAAAAAACGTGTGCATTTAAAAAAAAGGCCAAGTATCTACCCACTTTCATGTTTTATCAATGTTCGGCCTAAAAGGTTCCGTATTCAAAAATTTTTAAACTATATAACGTTGACAGCCCCATTGAATGTCAAATTAATGAATGTGTCTTTTGTTTTAAAAACGAATATCTGACAATACCGCCGTTTTTGCAATAAATAATTTCTCGAATATCACTTTTAATCGTTTTTGACAAAGTGACAAACAAAATTTTTCTTAAAAACGATAGAATCATTCGTGAACACGCATGTAAACATAATCTGACTGATGATAAGAATTCAATATGGCGTGTTTAGTTCCAGTATCGCATTTCCGCTACAATATTTTTTTACGCTGAATGCGTCAAAAAAGTATAACTTTAAAAATCAAGTGCGCAGACTCCATCCAGTCTTTAGATGTTATTGAAAAAGTGATCGTAGGTACCCGGAAAAAAATTAGTAATCATAGAAATATTTAGACGGTGAAGGCTTTCTTGGCGCTGTCCTTACATACTCTCTTGTTTCTGAAGTGGTGTTTGTACAGAATAAAATCTTCCCACTCTTCCGGTAAGGGAATACCACGCCAGCTTGATTTATACGGGGAACGTTATGGGTGGCTCCCAAGTTTTTGAAAGTGCATAAAAACCTGCTTTACTTTTTATTGCTGCACGGCTATGTTCCCTACACAACATTAAATATTTTACATTCTATAAGTAATCCATAATAACAACTGCGACAGAATGACCTGAGTAGAATAGACCAACATCATAAATGGCATACCCATATCAACGAGTTGACGAAAAGAATTAGAAGATGTACCTATACATATTTTCATAAGACTAATAAAAATTTTAGGCATACTATGCAAAAAAGGTATACATGCAACTATCCACTTACTCCAATATGGAATAATAGAGTGGGGTGGAACTTATAATAATATAATCAATCGAATTAAAGTAATTCAGAGAACGATTATTTAAAGTCATACTTGTTTAAAAATCAAAATTCCCCACACAAAAACTATTCAAAATATTTCCAGTCCCAAAGGTAGAAACTATATGCAAAAAATATCAATTATGCAACTTATCAAAGAAAACGAACATACAAAATTCTAAAAAACCCATCACCAAAATTACAAGACAACTTTAAAATTCCAAAATGCTAAGATAAAAAAAAAAAACAAAATTTCATATTATCAGGCATAAATTTTTTTAACAAACTTCCAATCGAAATAAAAAAATATACAAAATATAAAACAATTGAAAAAAAAATTAAGAGAACATCTCAATAAATATAACTAGACACCATTACCCTCAAACTCGAAAATATTTCACTCCACTACTTCATTCCATATACATAATATAATGTAAAATAATTATATGTAACAATGCAAAGTACCTCGTCCGTGCAGAAGAGCAATGCTCTTAAATGGAGAGGTACTTTGTATAACACAATTATATAATAAATGTTATTGTATTTGTTGGAAATAAAATAGTAAAAAAAATCCCGATAGGGAATATCACTTTTTCTAATAGAATACTCTTTACTCTGGTCTAGAAAATACGTCTACGAAAAAAAAATTGTATATATGTATTAAGTGTATAAAAATGATTTTGAAATTCAAAATTTTAAATTCCCGCCAAAATACGTTATTTCACTAGCCCTGATGTGGTGCCCAGATATACAAATACTACGGCACTACACCAAACTCGCTAGCTGATACTCACGACCAATCGTGTGCGTTTTAATAAAGTAGTATTTTTAAAGATATTTATGAAACCATTTCATATATTTTCATCGGTAGATATTTGCAATATGAATACTGGAAATGAATAAAGCACCAATTGCCAGAATTTTCATTTTAAGATACAAGTTAAAAAGCTAATATTGTCTTTTTCGCTCTTTATTTTACACATATTTTCATTAATATTTTTAACACTACTACACGCCGGTAGGTACATCACGTGAGTTAGTCATATTAATATTAATAATAACTATAACTATAAAATACTCATGTCGTTTAGTGCCTCATTTATAAAAAAATGACGCGGCACTTAATACTTATGAGATACGCATTCCCATGTAACTAGGAAATTAACACGTATAGGACTTCAGTTCAGTGTTTAATGTATTAGCGAAGGCATATGATACTAATCTGTATACCTACTTATCTTAAAAAATATATTTTTGGCACTTAGTGCCTAATTCATTTCCAGTATTCATATGTTAAATTCAAATATCTCGGTTAGATTTAGGATAAGGTGTTTCATAGTCAAATCAGTCAGAAACAATGTAAACTATACGCCCTTTACGGGAATAGGTCGATTTAACCTGTGACCCTGTATATATATATTTTTCAATTTTATTTTTTAAAAATATAGTATATGTATAGTCGGTCACGGCATAACCTAAATTTATACCTACTGCACGCCACTGGTATGATGTCATATAAAAATGATGATATAATAACATATGTTTAATTTATTATAAATATATATATATATATATATATATATATATATGTTAAAGTAAATATACAGATGCAAATGAAAGTATGGATTTCTTAAATAAAAACGTTGTGAGTTAGCAGACCTAATTTTTTCTAACAATATCCTCAGGCTCAATAGATTGTCCCGAATTATTATATAACTCTTAATCAATGTTGCTACTAAAGTTCTAAGAAACAACCCTACTCTTTTTACTCCTCTTGTTTCTACTAACTACAGGCAAAACGCATACTTGTGGCGAACTTGCAACAAATTTAATACACTCACAAAAAAGTATAATTAAGATTTATTTTAAAATAAACCTACTAATGTACGACGCTTGCTTTCCGACCCATTTTTCAAATAAAATACATGTTATTATTTTCCACTAAATGAATTACGTATAGTTTCATCAACTTACTATTTCTATATATATATATGTACACCACGTAAATAGGATATTTTGTAACTACCAGTAAAAACCTGTAATTGGCTTTCTTTATGTTCCATATTCCTTGTTTTTTCTTAATTATTGTAAGCTATCGGTTTCCCAAATAAATATAAATAAATAAATAATTTATTTTTTTCAGTTTGTTGTTTTATATCATTATAAAATATATAAATTTTGATGCCTTCATAATTATCGGTAAAGCGGCTTTAAATTCAGAGTTTTACTGATTTACTTTAATTTGTTGCATATTACACATGGAAACTCACACTAAACCAACTAAATCCGTAACTGAAATGTAATTTACCTCACGATTACATTTTTTCAATAAAAAATCGGTGTGTAGATTTGTTTTTGTTTCAGGAAACTAGATTATTTTGGCTTCAACCCCACGTGTTCCCGAATCAGTGTTGATGTAGCAATAGCGGCTGTAACGAGGAATTAGCTCGCCGCCCGCGTGGCAATTCCACATTCCCTCCCCGGCACGGACGCGTGCGGTGGGATATCTTGTTAGCGGTAATTTCATAAATTCCCCATCAGGTGGATTTCAAACAATAACAACTCGCACGTACTAATGCCGTAGGAACTAACGGTAAATTGAGGTAACTCGTTAACCGCGGGAGCGCGGCGGTCGCGCTCGCTCCGAAAGATGGCTCGCTGTAAGCGAATGAGCTGGATGTTGGACATGTTTGCGTCAAAAAGTTGGTAAATTTAGTTTAATGTACAATTTTGTACAAATTTAGATAATGATGTTTCGCTTTGTGGGATTGCTAACGCAATTTGGGGAAATTCGATTAGTCTTAGCAAAATGATATTATTTTATTATGTTATCACTTTCACTTTATTATGTTACGTTAATATTCAATACTTCATCAAATATAAATAATTCTTTTACTATATATCTACAAACTATGTTTTGTATCAACATACCTGTCTCAACACAGATATTTCTAGTGAGACAGCCACAGTCCAACCAAAATATTATGTTTAAATTAAACAGAAATAAACAAATTAAAATTAAATTCTATTAAAAAAATTCATGATAATGAAAAAAAGGTCACTGAGATTGTTTGGGCATGAGAAAAGAATGATAAGAAAAATATATGACGCAAGTGTTGACGTCACCAGAAGGAGAGGCGACCGCGGAAGATGTGGGATGAACAGATTAACCAGATAATCGAGGATGGTCCTAAACAATCTTGTATTCGAAGATGTATGAACGTAGAAGAGGCGAGAATTATGTGCTTACCCCCGCGGAGAAACGGCGTGATGGTAAGTAAGTAAAAAATTTAGAACTTGTGCTTTCAAAGACAAACATTTAAAAACATACAGAAAAAATGATCTTCGCTTTTTGTGGCAGAAATTTTATTTGTTCATATTTTTTTGTTTCATCAATTTATTTATATTCCGACTAAAGGCATCCGATCGTGGGGTCACTTCTGTAACTCAAATATCAAGTAAATTCGAAATGTTCATACAGCTACAGTAAAAAAATGTAAGCTTTTGAATTTAGGCATCATCTAAAATTATTTTACTCTTTTGCAGAAGTTCTTTCAGTGCCCAGATTGTTTTTATAGAATAAAATTATAATAATGCTTTACGTAAATAAATAGATAATAAATATAGTACTTTCACGCGGAAGAAAAACAAGAGTAGGTAATTAAAGTTTAACAATTCCTAAAATCACTAGTAATGGATCGAGGACATTGGAATCAAGTTGAAGAATAAATGACTTAGTTCTAAATATATGAAGTAATACGCTCATCCCCAATTTAAAGGAGGCAATAAAAATTGGGTTATGCTTAATTTTATCTAATATATATATATATATTTTTTTTTTTAATAATACAAGTTATCATTAACTAACATTACCACGCATATATTCAATTTAATATAATAATTTTAATTGTAATTATGTGATGTTAACGCCTGTTAATGATGTGCCGTATTTAAAATCTAGGATACATTGTTTTGAATGAGTCACAAAATAGCTCCTTATTTTTTTATTATTTTTTATTTTGTTACTGATCCTTTAACAGTAATTTTTCACTGTTTTGGGTTACACAAGAGTTACTTTTTAAGATGTTAATCGTTAATTAATTATATTATGAAATGTGTTCGACTGTATGGATGTTTTGTGGGTCAAGCTTTATTATTTTGAAATTAAGAGTTGTAAAAAAATAAATATTTATCTTAACTAACTAATAAGCAATATGTTTAAGGTGGTTAGCAGTATTGAAAAAAATAGTAAAAAAAAAGAGACATTCTAACAGATTAAATCTAAGAAAAAGTGCTCGAAAAAAGAAATCGATGTAACAATCATGAAGGCAGTATACATTTAAAAATAATAATTATATAACAAAACAATTAAATAAAGAATGTAAACAGAAAATTAATTGCTTCCATTCCTTAAAATAATATTAAGAACACAGCATTTTACCATTCGCATTCGTAATCAAAGGTTGACATCATGACTGCGGAACAACATTTTCATGCGGATAAAGGTTGCACGACTTTGCTGAAAGCGGCTTTTGATTTCAAAAGAAAGATCCCTTAACATTGCAGCCTTAAGTGTAGGTAGAATACTTTTTCCTTCTCTAATTTCGTTCTAGCAATATAAAGATTTTCATTGACAACTGCATTGCGTTTGCTAGTGAGCATGTATTTTTTTTTAGTTATATTTAGTCCTAATCTAAAATTCTTTCAAGTTTTCAATATTTGGTTCAGCAGAAGTTGTATATATTCAATGTTACTTGCTAGAAGTACTGTGTCATACTTTCCGATTTTTAAAGGTTTCAGAATTTTTGCCTCCTTCACTCTCCGGTTAGGGTATCTCGTATCGGTTACGGTATTTCGTCTCATGAAAAACTTTATTTTCGACCTAATATTGTTGATTGACTAGATGGAGAAACCTTGTTAAATATTAATTAGTATTTGGCCGGTCCAATCATTTTCGGAAATGTACCACAACAATGACATCTGACGGCACGGTCGCTGTGTATTTGATAACAACCTATTTCGCCTCAGGGTCCGGACAGGCTTTCATAATACCTACCCGATGGGTAAGGGTGGTGCGTGCGACTATATCGATATCAATTCGTGAACTTGTTTTCAAACTGACGCGACGGTCGCCCAATACACGGCCCAATATTAACGAACATTTTCAGCGCGGCATGTTAATTCCAGGATAACGTAATGTAATACGAATGCCGACATTCAGGCTAACGAACAATTATCAACATTTTGATGTTACTTGAACAGACTAGTATAACCCAATTGGACAACTTGGTAGCTAATTATCTAATATATGCCAGACTATTAGAATAGTTAGAAACATTTGATCCTGGTATGATCACTTATATTATATGTATATAACTATACATCGTAAGCATTTAAAAATTATTGCAGATTGTCGGTCTTACTTTATATTTAAACAATAATTAGTTTATATATAAACTAGAAATGATCCATCAACAAAGACGGGAAATCATTCGAGAATGAAAAGTTTTGATAACTAATGTATGTATATATTTCTAGTGAAAATGTATTTTCCCTGGTAAAATATTTTTACCAATTCAGGCGGTGAAAATGTATGAAATTAATTTACAATTTCACTAAGCAGTATCAGTATATACATATATTTTCTTAAGTCAATTTTATCTCTTCTGTTGGTAAGTAGGTATATTGACGTTGAATAAGAATTGTAGATAAAAATTGTTTTTCAATATCTCTATTATCAATTTCAATTATGTTCTTTTTCGTATATTCAAATTACGATACAAATCTATCTATATTTATGCATTTAAATTATAATTTGATGATCTTGAAAATAATAAAATTGATTAGGTGTCATGAATGTTTAATTATAGGTTTAGAGAATAGCACCGATCATAACATTTGAACTAGAAAACTGTTAAATGTAGTTTCAATGACAGTTGGGAAACGAATATAGAGTATCTGTTAAAATATATTTCACTAGAAATATGTATACAGGGTTATTTGGAAAACATTAATAACCTTGTGTATTCCCCCTTTGATTATGAGTCGAAAGTGTTCAAACAGTCGAGTTATGCAATATCAAAGTTTGCATTTTTTTCAATATTTCTAACTCATTTTTACAAAACGTTGAATTATTATTACAGTAACTTATATCTTTTACGAAAAATTCATTCGTGTCAATAAAAGTAAAGTAAAATGATAAACACTGCAGAAATTTTTGGAATGTTTTCCAATTGGAATTCGAGGGTATTTATTAGTTTATTTGACTTGTATTAATGGTAATGAATTTTTAATATCTTATATAAGTTGCTTTAATGATAGTCCAACGTTTTACAAAAAATAAGGCAGAAATACTGAAAAAAAATGCTAACTTTGATGTCGCATATCTCCATTACTGCTTGAACATTTTCGAGTCATAATTAAAGCAGGAATACAGTCCTGCGTGGTAATTAATGTTTTCCAAATAACCCTGTATATACGGGTGAAAATGTACCTACTTTGATATGATGAGAATATGTTCGGTTATGATTTTACCGAAATGCAAGTGAAAACGATTTTCACTAGAAATATGCTATCGCTGTAACATATGCGACAAAAATTCTTTACGTTGTTTGAAGCGACAGTTGTCGTTTCAAACAACGTAAAGAATTTAATGGGATGGGACACTATGGGACACAGATATCTGTCCGTGTACGCTTGTTTGACTTCCTTATGCGACGTGGACGGACGAAAATATAAAATTCTTACAATCGCAATTATAATATTTTTTTTGTCTGTTCGTCCGTCCGTCCGTCGTAACTTTGCGTAACGTCCGTAACTTCATTAGTATTTTTTTTCTTTTTTTTCTCTTTTTTAATAGTAATTTTGACGGGTTAGAGCTAGTATTTATATATTTTGGGCTGACGTAATTAATCATCACTTTAATATTGACAAAAGCAATACAGTTTGTTAAAATGTTTTATAAGCAAAAAATGAAAAGAAAGAAATATACCATTTTAAATTATGTAGATTCCCATAGTGATAGATACATTTGTATTAGTACTACGCTCAGTTTTGAAATGTCAGGAGATACGACGCATTAAAATATATAAAATAAAAAAAAATAATTAAAAAATCTCTTAAATATTTATTTACAAATAGACGATAATTTAATATTGAGAATTACATAAATTTAGGGCGTGTAATTATAAATGAAAATATTAAAGATACAAAATTACGAAAAAGTACACTTTAAAATACATTTCTAAATGTATAAATTCCCAATGCAGCACTTTCCTCACGAGCGTGGCGGACCAATCAGAATGGCAACACGTGTGTCGTCATTGCTCTGCGGAAACCCTTTCTATATGCATCTGGATGCAAACCCACATTCAGTGTGGACGGTACGAACGATTTGATTTTCCGGTTCGGTTTGAACGCTTAAAATGATACCTATTTAAAAATTAAGATCTTTAAAAGATAATATTATTTTTTGAAAATTTACCATCCATAAAGTTATTGAAAAAAATATAAAATCAATTATCATACATCTATAAAAAAAAAGTTTTCACATTAGTTCTTAATAAGTTATTCATTTCTCATATATTTATTTTCATATTTTTAGTCTGTAGGTTTGATTTTTACTTTTTACTACGAAGGGACCATTAACCCCGAAGCATTTTTTTTTTTTTTTTCAAATAAGGTAGAGTTTATTACATTTTATTTTATTCTAGTCTATGAAAACTATAATTAATTCATAAATTTTATTCGCTGTGCCTCTCCTAAAAGAGACTAAATCTTACTTAATCTAAATTTCTAAATCTTACTTAGGGACTTACACTTTTAGGTGATTGTTTAATTTGTATACATGTGTTTATTTCATTTAAAATTATTTCATTTTCAATTGTGTTTTTGGAGTATTTATTTAACTTTTTTATTTGATTGATCTCAGTTATCTTCATAATTTCTGTAGGGAGAGGTTTCTGTGAATTTTTTTATTCCTAAATATAGGTATATAATTTTGTTGATATTGTTTGGTGTTACATTTTGAAATTATCAAATTTTGTATGTATATTTTATTTAATTATTTGTATTTCGGATGGTTTGGAGGTGCTTTTGGGGGCAGTTGCTTTTTTAGGTCACCACCGTCACGCGATGAAAAATCTCCGAAAGCGTAGAATGTTTGATGATTTATTATCTCGATAAAACAAGTACAAAATATACATGAATATGATTACAAAGACAAGATAGATACTCTAAGGGCCATAGCCTCCGGCCACCCGCCGGAGGTCTACGAAGGACTGATATTGCCTACATAGGATATAGGCCGCTTTTTTTAATATTTGTGAACAAAGGGTTCCTACTCGTCCGAGGGGCGTACGACCTGGCACGCGTGAGCATGGAGGATTCGTCACCTCCGTTGCTTCCCACTGATGTCGCTCGTACCCCGTGCCCGCGCCGGTGCGTGCCGGTGACAATGTGGTTCTGCGGCGATGGCCTCGTTTTCCTTGTGTCGCTGGATGAACTGCTGACGAATCCGCGGCTATACAATGTAAACGTTAATGGTCTGCTCAGGACCGTGGCTAGTATATGGGGTAACCCCCCATAGTATACTCGTAATTTATATTTTTTTGTAAATATTTTCTAACATTCGATAAATCAATTAAATAGTTGGTTAAACAAAGTTTTTTCTTGATAATTGTGTAAATAATGTTACCACAAAGTCATTTTGCAGACATGCAGAAGAAGTAAATGAATTTTTTTTTGGCGCAAAGATACCTTCAGTTATAGGTAAGCTGGTACGTCATATTGTAATTCGACACCCTCAACGTGGCCTCCCCAACCCTGGAATTCTTGATGCTGAAAATTCACGAATAGAAAACAATTTAATCTTTTTAAATTGAATTTATTCGCTTAAACCCAAAACTAAATAATGGTATAAAAATATCACGACTGTGTAATTTGGTGGGGGGACCCTTGCGTGTTACCTGAGCCGCGCGCTGATTGCGTCATAGTCGGGCGTGTAATTCTAGTGTAATTCCAGCAAGTTACGGACGTTGCAGACAGACAAAGAAATTTTATTTCTTAGAATGTTTATTTATATACAAGTATCGTACTATGTTCTTTATCAAAATTTACAGTCAAAATAATTAATGAATGTCATTATATAGTATTATTTTACAAAAAAATAAATAAATTAGAATTCTAATAATCCTGTACATAGTACTTATTTATTTTAATGGTATAATACATTTTACAATACAACTAATGAATAAATACAACGAACAATAATTAAATTACACGTACATAAAGATTAATCGAATTTATTAACAGTGAAATGAACATCGATCGTTCGAGTAACCCGTAGCGCTCCAAATTCACTCAAAGAATATCTGCTAATTGTGAATGCTCGTTACCTAGCATTAAAAGTCTGCTAATAGTAGAGAATTTTCGTTGAACAGTATTGGTTTTGTTAAAATAAAACATGGTTTATGAACTTGTATTTATAGAAGGTATGTGGAATGATAATATGGACGATAAGAGGTCAGGGGCACTCAAATTATTAGAATGAATTATTTTATGCAAAAATATAAGAACAGATATTATGCATCTATCGCCAAGTTTACTTAGACTTGTCTGATGCTGTATATATATTGTAAAAAGTAAATACTGGAAAAGCCACAAGTCTATTTTATGTATATTTCTATTTTTTGTGTTACTTTTACTATTATTATTATTAATTTCGTAATAAAATATTCTTGCTTGTAACAAATTTAGTATTTTCTTGTAAACTTTGCCTGTCACAACACAATTTTTTCTAGCTAGATGGGCATATTTGGTACAATAAATACGTGTATAAATTGTATAGGTATGAATAAAAGAAAAAGTGAAAATATTCTCTCAATAAACGTATTTTTTCGTAGAATCATTTAAGTATATACATACAGTATAGTCCCTTCATCATATGTATTATTGAAGAGCTAATACGTATTTTTGTTGATGAGCATTTCATTGGAAAACAGCCAATATGCGCTTTTTATAAACGAGCAATAAAAACAGTTCTATAACGCATCGCCAAGAGTAACTTTACTTAAGAATTTGTCGGATTCTTTAAAAACTTTCACATTCCTTCAATTAAAATCTTATATTTTCGCATTTAAATTGAAAACAGAGCATACATTGAAGCTGATTTGCCGAAAAGTTCGTAAAATTTTATTTGCTGAATACTCAGAGGAACACACAATCTTTTTGTTCTTTAAAAAAAGTGACTTTATTTTAAAATACATTTGCGAGATTATTTTGGGATTCTAAGTAGGTTTAGACAAATGAAAAAAGGGAATCGCCTAGAGGATTTCGATAAACTATCTCGTAGCTAGTAGCAGAAACATCTGGGTGTTTTCTCCATTTGCTGTTTTTTTTTACAGTAAGGGTAAAATGTCGACAGTTACGGAGATAAGCGACATCAAAATTAGCATTTTTTTCGATATGAGTGATTTATTTTCTCATCTTATTATTTAAGACGCTGGACTCTCATTACATAGATGGAATTAACATTTTATCCAAAGTGTAAATAATATTTTCTATACAAAATTGAATAAAGAAGACTCTGTCCAAGTTTTTGCTACTAGATATATATTTTAAATCTTCCAAAATGTCTGCAGTTTATTAATATGAATACAAATAACGTTTTCAGTTATAAAATCAGAATTCATTGTAATATTTAAAGAAATTATCATGAGCAATAATAATCGAAGCCCGTATTATGTTTCATATATTAATCTAGAATCTAAAGACTCTATCTCCGTATCAATCACAGCAAAAAATTAATTGTGTAACGATTAACGTAGCTTTCAAAATCTGTAAATCGTCAACGTTTTTGGTTATTTGCCCTCAAAAGTACCAAGTTGTCAGAAACATCAAAAATCCAAATATCTCGCTTAATCTCAGTAAAAGTCTTGCAAAAATGTTGTTGAGACATTTCGATGCGTATGAGATATTGAAATGCATACAGAACAGATGAGGTATATAAAATTATAGTTTACTACTATCATCTATCTATTTATGGTATATAAATTAATGCGTTATACTCTGAATTGGCAGGTTTGTACGAAAGTTGCACCTGCTGCAAACTAATACAGCCCACCTCTACTAATCGTATTACAGACAAATAAAGTGGTACCCGCTGCACGCACTGCCGGAATGGTATGTTTGCTAATTATAACCGGCCTACTACAAACCTTAATTCTAAAACATTAATACGTACCACAACTACTCATTTAGAGGTGTGAAATAGTTCAATTAAGAGGCATTCAACAAAAATATTAAAAAATACCCTCGCAGTTAATTAATTTTTATTTCATATATTAAATCCTGTGGAATATTTCTTACAAAATAGATAGTGTTATTATTAATATTATTTTTACTGCGTACTGTTGTACGTTCATTCTGAATATAGTAAGATAAAATAAAACTGCGCGGTGTGTACAATCGGCTCTCGCCGATGGCAGATGCCGATGGGAGCTGTGGTGGGCGACTCGCAGCCAATGGTGGCCAATGCGCGGTTTCTGCTTGCTGCAAGGTCGTGCTGTCGGCCATGGTAGTCGCTTCGCGACAAGTGATAGCTACTGCGCAGATAGGTCTGTTAGGTCTTGATGGCGGCTATCTATATATAATAATTTCATGGTCTGTCGGTCCACAACGTCGGTAACTTGTTGGAAATATAACTTAAGTTAAACGAAGTGTAACACGCAACCAGACTGTGGGGTGTGTCGCAAATATAATAAAAATCATATTAAAAAACGTGGTCCGATATTCATGTCATATTCAAGTGTCGGCTTTTCTTAAAATTCTGAACAATTTTTATTTCTTATTCATCTCATTCTTATTCGTCTCATCGTGGATTTATTTCGATCATAAAAATAAATACATTAAAATTGTCGGTGCGTTTATAAAATAATGATTGCCTTTAATATAATTAAATTATTGTAAACATAAACTGATAGAAATTCATTTGAAAGAGAGTAATTTTAAACTCAATTAATTAAAATTAATTTAAAGTCAACTAAGCTTTGCAATTATTAAATAATTTAGAATGACAGTAGCGGTGGCATGATTATTTTCTATTGCTGTTAATATTGTGTATTGTAATGGAATAGAAAATTTTATGATAATACGAAATAGAAAAAAAACAACATATTCTGCTGACATGCCATCACTTTAACGACTTGAGCGTACAAATTTACACCATTGCAAAAATTCTATACATTTGACTAATTTAAATTGAAATATGCAATTTTTTTTCACTGTCCACTAAAAATATGGTAAATAAACTATTAAATAAGTCTTAAATAGTTTGCATTTGATTTTAGGGTCAAAAATGGTTTTATGATGTATGATAATTTGAAAATATGAATTATGGAAAATAATATAGATTTATCGCGTGATTTGATTTTACTTCGCTCTTTGTCGCTTTAATAGATAAAAGCACCACGACGCATTAACATTATAATGATTTTAAAAACAAATTAATAGTTGTCAACATAATATAGTGACACAAAATGATTTCCAAATATATCCACGAATTATTTGGAAAGCTCATCTGCCCAAAAACGAATATTTAATATATTTTTGAGTATGATAAAATTTTTAGAAACACAATTATTTTGTTATAATTAATAAAGAATCATTGTTAATTAAGATAAATTATAGATATCAGAGAGACGAAGCTATTTATATGGGAAAGTATGTACGGAAGTATTTTTTGGGTGGTACACGGAGGACGACCTGTCATATTGTGTACATGTTAATATTTCGGATGAATGTCATATACCTATATATAATGAAAAAGAATGTTGCTTCATACTCATACTAATCAAAAATATACAAGTCCCATTTACCAGCGGTGACATCTATATACCGTTTCATGGGAATGACAAATTTCGAACCTTAGATGGCGATAGCATGTTGTATTGAAATTAAAAACCAGGTACATAAAAATCATATATACAACTTTCCAAAATTTTAAATATTTACGGTCGATCTTGGGAGAAATCGGTAAACTGTGTACCGTAGCACTTAACACCCAGAAAAGACTTTCATTCATTCTTCCCCATATAAATAGCTTATTTTCTGTGAGACAACTATAATTTATCTCATTTAATGAGGAAAAGTTTTTGCAACATAATTTGCTAGCTGTTGATATACCTATCTAGTTGGACCGAGATTTTTCAGAATGCAAACAACGCCACGAAACCACGATTGTGACCTACCAACTTTATTTAGCTATGTGGGGCCAAATCAACTTCATTAAACCCTAGACCAGAATGGTTTTTAAGCACAAGACTCAAAAAGTCGGCTTATAAGTTTGTTTAATAAATTAGTCGACCTTAAAAAACTTGTTTTAAATATCTCATTTGTCTTGCGTTAAATTATTTATATTTTAAGAAACTGAGTTCTTATTGGTGGAATCGTCTCTGACATGAAGATCATTCAGACGTTATGTGTAGGTGTCTGCCTTTGACTCGGTCATTATTTGAAGGATGCATTTTTATGTGTCTTCCTGTCCGTCTTCCTTCCTCAGTTTTACTTCAAATTAATGCTTCAAATTAAGCTTAGGATTGTTTAATATTAAAAATATACATCTCTCTTGGCCGGTGTAAAGGTTTCATTGGGGATGATAATGGACATGAAATGAATAAAGCGAAGGTTTCATGACTAACCACCGCGCCGTTTCCAAAGGAGTAGACGGAGAAGACAAAACCTCACGCTCTTCTGTCCTGGCACGCCACTTTTGCTTCGCCCACTTTCATACATCTTCTCTTGCACGCTCTTAAGGTATTGAAGCCGGGACGCATGCTAATTATCCATGACTTATTTTGGTAAACAAGTTAATTTTTGAAAGGGGTGTGATTACAGTTGTGGTGGGGTGCGAGATATTGACAAGTAGGCACAGAGGTAGGCAGAGCGAATAGAACGTCACAGTCTTTTGTCCTGAACACCATTTTTACTTCGTCCACTTTCATACATCTTTTACGAAAGCCTGACAACTTTCGAGGGAAACCTGCAATCGATTTGGAGATGTTGATAGTTTTGTGGTAACAAATCTGTTTAATTTACTTACTAGCTGTTCGTACCCGGCGTTGCACGGGTTAAGGGTTAAGTTGAAAATAAATTTGCGGCGGAAACAAAGGTTTGATTTACTAGGTATAAATTTACATCGAAAATATGTCAGGGGGAGGGGAAGAGTTATGAGAATAGAGGAGAAATATCGTTATATTAATATATTACTCGCCGAGTCCTAAAGAATAAGTTTCCAAATTTTGAGTCCGATCGGTCAAACGGTACAGATTTGCATCGAAAATATGTCAGGGGTGGAGAAGGGATATGAGAATAGGGGCGAAATGTTGCCTATGTTACCCGCCGGGTCCCAAAGCATAAGTATGCAAAATTTGAATCGAATCGGACAAACGGTGTGGATTTGTATAAAGAACAGACAGACAGACATTCATTGAGTTTTATAGGTATAGATTTGAATCTAAAAAGCTAATTCGCTACATACACATAATAACTACAACACAAATGGTAAATAAATATCTTTAAAATTTTAGTGGTTCATGTTCGTAAAAATTTGAAAATGGTGACTAAATAATGATTCCGCGCTCGTGCTGAGGCGAGAAACTGGACCCGGACGTGTTTGTGAATTATAATGGTGGCATTTCCAAATCGTGTGATTGGAACTAGGCTCGCCGCGCCATCACATCTGGCGGCCATTGTGGAGCATGATGAGCTTCCCCGGCTTGGGCCGATAACCAATTTGCAACTACTTAACGGACCTGTATTGAAATTAGGATTTTCCATTTCCAATCTAGTTTTCATCGCATTACGCAATCATGACAAGGGATCTCCGCCACGGCCGTGCCGCGGCGCGCGGCTCACCGCTCACCTGGAGATGCGGGTAGGGGAGCGACACCCGCGGCGCGTACTTAAAGGTCTTCAATTAAAGAGAATTGATATCTTTTTATTTCCTGCTGCCTGTGTCTGATTACTCACTCCCTACGTACCTTGGCCTTCTGATCGACAGGACATTTTACCGGAATATAGCCCATATTAAAAAAGTGTCTTTACTTGGAAAAATGTATGTATGTACAAGTAAGTCCTCTCTTATCCTTTCCCCTTCACACCCTTTAAGGCTTCGTACAGTGTCACAACCATTTTAATCACACCCGTAAATTTCGTTTTTTGGTACTTTATTTATTGTAAATTTATTTTCTAATTTAACTTTTCTTTTCTTACTTTCTTCACGACCTATGTATACTTTTTGTTATGTTTAATTTTACTTTTTATTATGTCTAATTTTACTTTTTTATTCCATTTTGGCACTTTATGTGTTGTAAATTAATTTTCTAATTTAATTTGATTTCTTTTCTTTTCTTTACTTTCTTCATCTATGATTGATTTTTATTATTTTTAATTACTTATTTCATTACCCCAGGAATAGAAACACTGATCACATTAAGATAATATGTGTAAATACATTATACAAAACAAAGCAATGCGCATAATATTGATATGTAATAGAAAGAAAAAATAACAAAAATGTTGAATGACCTAAAATTTGAATCAGTAACTCAATGAATAAAATATAATGTTTTGGTACACTATTAGGTTATATTAAAATCTGGTATATTATGGTATATTAAACAATTTGGTACAACATTAAAATCTGGGATATTATGGTATATATAGAAAAAAATGGTATATTAAAATCAGACACGGATTATCGTCCAAAACCTTCGATAACAGGATGAAAAAAATAAGGATTATCATTCACGAAACACGGCGTCGCGCCGACAGCAAAAAAAAAAAACACTTCACAAAATTGTCTAATGTACAAAGCTCTTAAAATCAAAGTACCATCGATATAGAGGAGTTTAAAATGGAGTGCAAAAAGTTTACAATGAAAAAACTTTGAATGACTGTAGATTATGTAATACAATAAGTTTAAATGAAAATCATGTATTAGTCCATACAACATATATATGGAACTAAATGAACAGTGAAAATAAATAAATAAATAAAATAGAAATAAGTATCACTGAATCACCCAATTCTTTTTAACTATAATGTTTTTTGGACTACAATTTTATAGTTAAGAAATAAAATTAGCTATGCCTCACTTATTATTCGATAGATTTCATTTATCTTTTCAAAACTGTTCACAGCATATATTTTTTTTATGCTTCGACAGTCCGAGAGCCTCAATTACAGAAGCGAAATAGGTCACATCTTCATCTTAAATCATGTAGATCAAATGTGACATCACCGGGAATCGAACGCGGAAACCTCGGTGTGGGAAACTAGTGTCATGCCTACTGGGCTATGAGGGCCGCCTTATTGTTAAATTATATTAACATAAATTATATTATCGTAAAATGATCAATAATGTATCATGTTTATGTTAGGTTTAAGAGGCAAAACATAATTTTTCATTCATGGCCTGGAAATAAAAATGATGTATTAAATTCATCGATAAATGGCATGATAACGAATACGCTTATCTATCATATACATTTTCAGGTGATTTAGGTCATTACAAATGTTCATTGATTGAAATTGTTTTTTCATAAATTGATTTTCAACTATTTGGAGAGCTTTTTTGTATTTACGTTTTCCTACATGTAATTTCTTTTTCCTTTGGGGCGGCGCCGCACTACGGCAGATCTTTCGCCGCGTTTTTTTCGTAGCGTAAAATCGGCAAATCAAATGGGTCGACCGATCATCCGCGTAGTGTGTTTGATAAGCGCATATTGTATGGAAAGAAATGTAGCGGCGTTCCGCGACCGAAGTGACACGGAAGATCCGCGTAGTATGGCGCCGGCCTTATTTAGTATTTCAATGTTCTGCAATGTACTGATTATTGGGATCCACTGTCTGATTTTGCCTGTACCATAAACTTGATTTTTCCAAAACTTTTATGTATTCACTGTATTTTTTGTGTATTGTGTAATTTTGTAATATTTTATTCTTTTATACCTATATTTTGTTTGTCCATTTTATGTTAGCCAATGTGTCTCTCTTACACTGACACTCTCTTACACTGGTCTACTAGGATGGGCAGGTAGTAAAATAAATATATGTATATTTTTTATTATTTACCATATATATTATTGTTCACTTATGTAAAACACTGTAAAAATTGACAGTTTAACAACACCAACAGGAAGCAATCGGTTTCGACGATTGTTCTTACACGGCTACAACAATGCAAAGCTTGCTTTCAGATGATTTACAATAGGTACAACGTAACGTAAATAAACGCAAATAAACACACAATCAGATATTCTCTTAAAATTATTTAATTAATAACGTAATTAATCGCTCTGGTGACACATGCGCCCACGCCCACGAAAAAGTCAGGGTCTGTCTTGGCTACGTATAATTCATTCATAAGAGAAGTACTATACTTGTTTTTAGAGAATATGTAGGTACTTGCAATTCACCAATTTAATTTTGTTCTCGCCTTATGTTTCCGTAGAAACATTGACTAAAAAATGTATTTATTTATTGTTTTCACTACGCATTTATTGTCACGGGTCGTGGTTTTGGGACGCAAATGAAAACACTGGATATTAAGTAATTAATGATTAATAAATTATTGAGTGGACAAAGTCACTTAACACGAATTAAATTAATACAATTATTGAAATCACACAATTTCGCAATTTATCACTACTCATTTCTAAACTCTTTATTATCGCTGAGTAACACTTTCGAGAAATTTCAGTTTCAAATATATTCAGCACTTATTTCGCTTTATTAATCTAAGCGTCACTGGTAACACCGATCGCCACGGTTTGTCGCTAAAATAAAACTAAACTATAGCTGCGCCACGGCTTCGCTTTTATAGGAAACATGTTGACTTTCCGGTCATTCCAGACGTTTATAGTTTGTTCCCGTCGCTTCCTGACTGTTCTAGACGTTTCTCGAATGTTAGAGATAATTCCAGAGTGTGTTCCAGAATGTAATGGAATGCGCTAGAGATTTCTAAAGTTTTTCCATAGTGACATATTATGAGGAATTCCAATCGTGCGTTAATTTCTCTGAATTCTATCATTACGTTAAAATATTGTCCAAACCCACTAACCGAAACATTGGCCAAAATTAGTCATGATTACAAACATTCATATTATTCCCATTTCTATTCCAGGTAAAAATCAGTAAGTGAATAATCCTGGTCGATTTATAGTTATTTAGTGGTAAAACTCATAATTTGAACATTTTCAATAATTTTAATATCACGTGTTGGATGTTTGAACCTCAAATTTAAAAATCAGTAAGTGAATATTCCGGGTTATTTATAGTTATTTAGTGGTAAAACTCATAATTTGAACATTTTCAATAATTTTAATATCACGTGTTGGATGTTTGAACCTCAAATTTAAAAATCAGTAAGTGAATATTCCGGGTTATTTATAGTTATTTAGTGGTAAAACTCATAATTTGAACATTTTCAATAATTTTAATATCACGTGTTGGATGTTTGAACCTCAAATTTAAAAATCACTAAGTGAATATTCCGGGTTATTTATAGTTATTTAGTGGTAAAACTCATAATTTGAACATTTTCAATCATTTTAATATCACGTGTTGGATGTTTGAACCTCAAATTTAAAAATCAGTAAGTGAATATTCCGGGTTATTTATAGTTATTTAGTGGTAAAACTCATAATTTGAACATTTTCAATCATTTTAATAACACGTGTTGGATGATTAAACCTCAAATTTAAAAACTACTCCAATGTCACTTAGCGTGTTGTACCTCTAAAGGGGCGATATGTTCTTTTAACTCCGTCAAGTGAAGAAGTCTACGTTTTCGTTTTCAATTTTTAACATCTGTTTGATTAATTTGTAGGGTTTGTCCTTACGTCCTTAGGGTGACAGCCATCTTGTTAAGGCAGTTTTCTCACGTGTCAGCGAGCGCATGACCGATGTGTATGGGCCCCACTAAAGAAATTCACTCCCAAGTCTTCAGATGCAGGGCGAGCTTACCTTCTCCTCGGATGGTTATTTGCTAGTTACTGTGGCACCAAGATGTTCCGGAGCAATAAAGTTTGCAGATTACACTCGTAAAGCGTAAACGAACCTGGAAACCGGAGCACGCAATTGCCTGAGCAACTGGGTGTCCGTCATTACGAAGGACGAGCTAGATAGACCTTAGAAAAGCAGCATTTAAATTAAACTTTCAACGTTTCACTTCATAAAATATGTTTCACTTCATAAAATATGTGGGTGTCCGTCATTACGAAGGACGAGCTAGATAGACCTTAGAAAAGCAGCATTTAAATTAAACTTTCAACGTTTCACTTCATAAAATATGTTTCACTTCATAAAATATGTTTCACTTCATAAAATATGTGGGTGTCCGTCATTACGAAGGACGAGCTAGATAGACCTTAGAAAAGCAGCATTTAAATTAAACTTTCAACGTTTCACTTCATAAAATATGTTTCACTTCATAAAATATGTGGGTGTCCGTCATTACGAAGGACGAGCTAGATAGACCTTAGAAAAGCAGCATTTAAATTAAACTTTCAACGTCTATTTCTTTCACTTCATAAAAATATGTTTCACTCATAAAATATGTTCACTTCATAAAATAATGTTGGGTGTCTATTCATTACGAAGACGACAAATAACGCTTAGAAAACAGCATATTAAATTAAACTTTCAACGTGTCACACTGTCATAAAATATGTTTCACTACTTTCTAAAATATGTGGGTGTCCCGTCTACGAAGGCGATCTAGATGACCTTAGAAAAGCCAGCATTTAAATTCAACGTTCACTTTTCACTTCATAAAATAATCATTGCTTCACTTCATAAAATATGTTTCACGTTCTAAAATTGTGGTGGTAAGTCCGTCATATACGAGGACGAGCTAGATAGACCTTAGAAAAGCAGCATTTAAATTAAATTTCAACGTTTCCACTTGCATAAATATGTTTCCTCATAAATATGTGGTGTCCGTCATTACTACGGACGAGTCCTAGCTAGCACCTTAGAAAAGCAGCACTTTAAAAAAAAAAATTTTTAAAAGCTTTCAACGTTTCACTTCATAAAATATGTTTCACTTCATAAAATATGTTTCACTTCATAAAATATGTGGGTGTCCGTCATTACGAAGGACGAGCTAGATAGACCTTAGAAAAGCAGCATTTAAATTAAACTTTCAACGTTTCACTTCATAAAATATGTTTCACTTCATAAAATATGTGGGTGTCCGTCATTACGAAGGACGAGCTAGATAGACCTTAGAAAAGCAGCATTTAAATTAAACTTTCAACGTTTCGCTTCATAAAATATGTTAGAGCTTCCTAACTACTATAAAAATGGCTCTTTTAAATATGTCTGAAATAGCATTGATATCAAACATCCTAATTTTTTTGTTTATTCTATGTATCTTGAGTCTGGTTTTATAATATCCCATGGAGAGATCCATGCTTGGTATAAGCCAAAGATATAGAATAGAACAGAATAGAATAGAATAATGAAATTAGGCGCAGAACCAAAGTAGTAGATATGAGTGAGTATCCAGAGTAGTAGATCGTAATGGTAGATCCGTAAGGTAGATCATCAAAAGCAGGGCATGTAGCAAGGCAGAAGATGGGCTCCTAGAATTTTGAAATAGAACTTTGGGAGAATAAAAGAGGCGTCGGAAGACGTCAAAAGGGATGGGCCCGCTGTGGGGGGATGAAATGGCTACAGGAAGCAAAGAGCAGAGAAGGATGGAAGAGTATGAAAGAGGCTTATATCCAGCAGTGGAGAGATGAAAGCTGAAGAAGAAAAATAAAAATAAAATTGATAAAATAAATAAATTACAGAAAATAAGTCGTGACGATTGATGATGAATGCAGTATTCTGTGAGTATATTTATTGGTTAAATTTTTTAGCTTTATTTCAATGGCTATCAAAGAAATTTTACTGTTATTTATGTCGTATAATTATCACCCAAGTTTTTTTAAATAATTTAATCAAAACTTTTCTTAAATCTATCTACGAGTATGTATTAAGGCTACTCTAGATTTCTTTTTTATTATTTTCGATTTTTACTTTAAGCTCTTACCCTTAATTTTAAAGTGCAGATCGAAGCACTCTGATTCCAAAATGCTTTTATTATCTTTTTTCGGATTCACGGACACAGAAACACATAGTAACCTCCAAGAAATATTTATTCGTAGTTTGTAAATATTTTTAATGATTAATTTTTTGTTTTAAAATCATTTCCTTTAGTTTTTCTCGTAAATAATTGTAAATAATCAAATGTAAAATAATTTGTCATATTAGAAGTACAAAAATAAAAAAAATTTCGCCAGCTTAAAATTGTTGTTAAAAATGTTTTCCATTCCTCTTGAAGGCCTCACATTATCATAATGCACATGATTTCATCATATCGGACATAAATTAGATGGGTCATTTTGTATTCGGTTCAATTTTGATTTCATGCAAAAATTTATTTGGTGTTCAATACGAAATTCAAATCTATAATCTATTTTGATTTAATAATGTACCATCGTGCATACCATATAATGTGGAGTTTTTAATATATGTATATGAGGAGTTTTTAATATATGTATATGAGGAGAGATTTAATATATGTATATATTTAATATAAGTATATGAGGAGAAACAAATATCTAATTAAAATCTCATTAAACCATGAACTATGAAAACGTTGTAATATATTAATCAATTATCGTAGATATATATTTATCAAAAAATAAATACGTTATCTCGATTAGCCAGCATGGTAGAGAATAAACGGCGCTGATAAACGACTCAGATAAACTCCGCCAAAAAAATCAATCTTTTTTTATACTATTTAAATATAAAATTAGTATTTTTCTCGTACTAAGACTTGATAGTCAAGTTGTTTGATATTGCATTAGAAGAAGAATAAGGCATAAGGAGACAAAAAGGAAAGAGGAATATTACCTATTACCAGAAATTATAAAAATAGAAAAAGAGCTTTATCTTTCAGAGAAAAAAATATAAAAACACGTAATAGAAAAATGTCACATACATCGTGAAATACCCATTAAGATTATTAATTTTTTTGGGTTTATATCAATAATTTACTAAATTATTCAACACTGGATTTTCCCGGGCTTTTCAAATTCAAACAAAAATCAAATCTCCATTGTGTTCAATATATTTTGACCTTTGTATAAATCAAAGTCATTTTAACTTCATAAACATGAAAATATAAACTCTGTTTTTTTAGTTCTATATTTTTATTTTTATGAGACGCGTTTCGCCTTATGGACGCATTATCTATCAATAAACCAATTGACCATAGAAATTAAAAATGTAGAACTAAAAATAAATATTTTTATTTCAAATGCATGAGTATGGAGGTAAAGATACCTCCGGAAAAAAAATTATATTGACTTACCTAATACGATTTTATTTATGTCGGTACTCTTTCTAGTCAAAATTATTTAATACGAAAATTCAATATTTGTCTGGTAATTTCTCAAAGAAGAAACAGTTTCTCGGCATAATTTTTTTCTGTGCTTTTATATATAAAAGTATATTTACTTTATATAAAAAATCAATGGTGAGAGGTTTTTGAGTTCGGGCAAAAATGCTTGTTTTCCGAATCCGGGATAATTAAATAAAATTCGAAAGAATGTACATTGAAAATATATTGGTAATATTCCACATTAAAATACAGAGGTATCATCATTACCAGCTGCAAAATCTATGTATTCTAACTAGTTAAGGAAAAAGACTAGAAATGTCTCTAGTACAGACCATTCAAATATACGGAAAGTTCCTATAATTCGAACATATATATAGAACTTAAAAAAATGATAATGTGTGAATGTTCTTACGATGGAATTGGTGAACGCTGCATTATGTAGAGTGATCACTTAAGCCAGCTCGTAAAGATTGTAAGCCCTGGGCCATCGTATAAAGCAGCTATTCCTTCCTCGAGATTTTACCAGACGAAAATATAATTTTGTTTATCCGCGTTCAATAACTTACAAAGAGTACATGGATAAAATAATATGAAGTAGGTAAATATGGCTTTGACTTGTAGGCCAGAATGTACTCAACACAATTTGGTTTATTTGCATTCCAAATTAGCAGATAGCAATGACCTAAACACCTAATAAATGATTTGTAGACAAATTAATAATAATAATTTATAGAATTAATTACACCACTTTTTTTATTATTGAAAAAAATCAACATGTTTCAAAGCCAATGGCTTCTTCGTCAGGATAACAAAAAAAATGATAATGAAACATATCAAACAAAGTTCAATTCTATAAATTATAATTATAATGTCACCACAAAATAATTTTGCTGTGTTTGAAGAAGAAAAAAAAAATATTTAAATTTAATTGTAATTTTATCACCCTAGAATTAGCCGGTAATATAAATAAAGTATTCGCGTCTAGTTATTACTTTATTAGCCTTCTAGTATTATTCGCCATCAGAGTTCGCTTTTAGTCGTTTATTATTCGCCATTAGAGCTAATGCACTTTTAATAGCAGAACTATCTGCAATTCGCAAAAAATTACGGAACATTAGTTTGCGTCTTTGCTAAGCCGTAGTATATATTAATAGCATCTTTTTGGCCGTAGCGAGATGCGTTGATCAGTCGGTTTGGGTTTGGTGGCCCGAGGTTCATCTCCGGCCGTTTAATTTCGTTTTTTAGCCGTGAAATCGAACGAAATTACGGATGTAACACGAAGTCACGTGGACAGACAGACGGACGGACAGACGGACGGATGGACAGACAACGAAATTATTGTGTTCGATAGACGGTCTAGCCGCCGGTACTCAAGTATCGTAGACTCACAAGGAATAGGAACAAAAATATCTTGTAATATTCCTATTACAATAATTATATTATATTCAAATTTTACGACGTACACTTCATTATACTGACAACGCGCAGTATGCTAATGTTACCATTAAGCTATTGTTGGCAAGAGCACTTTCTTCCTGTTACACCAAACAATTGAGTAGGCTTTTAAGTTACACATAAAAGTAGCGCACACAGCTATGTGATACAAACGTATACTTAAGGTTGATAAAATAATAAAAAGATAATCTCAGTATTTTATTAAACTAGAATAATAATAAAAGATTTATAATAAAGATAATTAACCTAAGATAATAAGAATAAATAGAATATAAGTTGAGAAAATAATCGATAAGGAATGGTAGCAGCTAAATAAAAATTCAATAAACTATAAATTTTTGCTAAAATGGGTCAATTATTTTTAAAACGCAACAATCTACATTTTTTATTAATTTTTACTTTTGATTCTGAATTCTGAACATAGAACCAGCATTCAGTGAATAAATAATATTTGCATGTATTATCTAGTATTTCAAAACAATATATACTTCTCACTACACTTTTTCGCCATTTTTTTTTTAATATGGCAATGAAAAAAAACGCAATACTGATCTATCGTAATCATAATAAAGATCTAGTGAAATAGTTATATAGATTATGATTTTGATGTAGAGGATATCATTTTATTAATAAACTCACAGGAGAATGTGGTAAATGAGTCTATAAATTCCAAAATTTAACAAATTCAGGATCGTGTGCTCATCATAGTTTGTCAGCACCATTATTACCAGCAAAAATAAAGTTGCATATTTACATGATGCATTTTTCAAACTAGTACTTTTATTAACTCGGTCGCGCTAGTTTTTCTAACGCTTTTTAATGATGTAACTAACTAACTAGGTTTATCACACATCTTCTATGCAGAATAGCACACATGCACTGCATAGTATATGTATGTGTTAGTTGAAGTTGGAAGTGAAAACACCAAAAAAAAACCGGTATATCGTCTGTTAAAATTTTATTTGCCATCTGCCAAAATCCAATAAATAAAATCGTTTTATTTATTGGATTTTCTTTTTATTCGATTATGATGAAGTGAATTTTAGAATATACAGAATTATTTGGAAATCATTAATTACCTTGCAGGACTATATATATTCCGCTTTGATTATGAGTCAAAAATGTTCAAGCATCTAACTGCTAAATAAAAATATTTCATTCCTTGTATAAAAATATTTCAAATTTTAGCAGTTTTTAAAATAAAATGAATTTGTTATTTTGCATATTAACGCTTTAGAAAATATCTTCCCACTATCAATAACAAAATTCCATTAATAAAATAAAGTGGAATAAAACAGTATTTCAACTCAGTATAAAATAATCCCAGAATTCCACAAAGTTTCATATGTTTCGTAGAATTTAAATTTAATAAATAAATGTTATTTGTGGATCAACTCTAAACCTTAGATAAAGGTATTTTAGATTTATATATCTTATTGGTTTCGCATTCACTTGATTTATTTTTTAAAATATTACAAAAATGAGTTATTTATGAGGGTACCGTCTTCTTCGAAGGTCGCAAGGATGACTGCCGTGTGGCCAAGGTATGGTTCTGTTTGTGGGATTGTTTAAGGTGTAGATGATAGCGTACAGTACTGTCCATTATACTCTTGGAATAATTGCGGACTCGGCCCAGTGGCAAGTGGCAGGGTACCGTACCAAAACAGAGTCCTAAATTTAACAAAAACAATCATGTAGGTTTAAAAACGTCCTCGTCTTTCAGTACATAACTTTAATAAATCAGAAAAAAAATGAAGACAAGGAGCAACAGTTTCACCACGAGAAGGTGAAGGAATGGCACGTGAGTATGAGAAGCTAATTACAGAAAATACCGCGTATATTGCGCATCACCACTCTTTGAACCTGTGGCATAATTATGTCGAACGTTCTTTTTGACTAACCATTTTTTTCTAAATCAAAGTTATCCTGAGATACAAGAAATCTAAAAATAACATAACCGAATTTATCGAATTTGACATTTTGACCTAGTTAGCCTAGTGTCAAAGTTGATTGATGATTCTCGAAGCTACGTAGGCATTTAATGTACAATAATAATGACCAAATTATGTCAAAAATGACTTAGTAATGTGCAGTCATCCACTTTTCCTAATTGTTAAAAGTTTCAGAGGAATAAAAGCATGTAAAAGCTATGTAAAAATCAGAACCAATAAGTATGTGAATTTCTAAATACGAGGAAAATTACATAAAGTCGGGGTAACCATAGTTCAGCATTCAAGGTACACAGCGTCGGCGTCGCGGAAAAAATATGAGTGGGTGTAAGGTAGATATTGCAATTCAGACCTTCTCAAATCGCACACGCAAGTGACGGGATTTTCCAGTACACCTCCTCACGGGCCGTGCGCTCCTGGTAGCTGGCCGGGGACCCCGCTGTGCTCACCGGGGGCGGGGTGGCGGCGGCCCGGGGGCGGGGCGCGGGGCGCGGGGCGGGAGGGGGGAGGGGGAGGGCGGGCCCGCTGCACATGGGGATGCAACCCCGTGCAGACGAGCCGAGAATGTCAATTATTTCAACACTAGCTGTGATCATCATACAAAGAAGAACATTCTCCTTCCAGAACATTCCAGAAATTTATCGAATGTACAGGAGCTTTCTAGACACATACCGCCACTCAGTTTGGAACATTATAGAACTTTCGAGAATTTTCTAGAACCTTCTTCTTCCAGAACTTTCTAGAGCAGGTTTTTTCGGAACCTTCTAGACTCACTGACACAGTCAGCGCGCCTATTTTGAAACAATCTGAAGCATTTGCGGCTTTCTCATAACAAAACAATGTGCAAGAATGCAGATTTTCGTCACTCACTTCCACCCACGCACAGCCACCCCCACCATACTCGCATATTTTCGATGTGACACCAAGGGCTATCCACCACCATAACCACCGGTGGGTGGTTGTGACTGGTTGTGGTTGTGGAGAAAACTTGGCGGGTATGGAAAAACGGGTTTCTTTTTATATACATATATTGATTTTTACTATGTTTCATCTTTAGTTATAAAACTTTGCGTGTATATTAAAAATATAAATGTAAATGAAACAAATTAATCACTTGAAATTAATTTATGTTTTTATTAATTACAAAAGTCACTGAACACAAACTTAACTGGAGCAGTATTATGTTATTCCAACTAATTTCACACTTGTCCTTCAATGATCTTCTACTTGTCTGGAACACTTTATACTCGTCTTCTAGAATATTCGCACATCTGCGAACACTCTATTAGCCGTTTATTTATCACACTGATCGTTTTCTAAAAACATCGAGCTCTCTTCTTTCCTTCCTCCTCCTCATTTCTCATCTCTTCTTTCATAATTCATTTCGCTGCTCGATATAACGCGCACCGGATCATGGTAGGTTTCACTTTTATGATCTTACTTCGCTTGTTAAAATAACTGTGTTCCGCAATCGGGTCATTCCGTTTATATACAGTTTCGTGTTTTCTAGAACTTTCGCAAATTAAGTCGACATTTCTACCGTATTATAGACCCTTCTAGTAATTTTCGATTTATTATAAACATTCAGAGTGTTGGGACATCCTCGATTTTATGAAATTCTTTCTACAGTTCTGTGACAAGATTTACGCAAAATACCGTAGGAACGAGCGTTGATCAAAAAATATATCAATTTGCCGATAGACATGTACTCATTTGATGCGGATAAATCGCGTACCTTTTAAATTGTTTGTGATTTTTCTTTTATCGAAAGAAATATTTAAATATATTTTTTTAACGAGACTATCAGAATACTTTGACAAAATACATAAAAAATAATACAAAGTTATTTAAAACTAAGCCTCCTATCCCAATTATAATTGTCTTCGGCCTGTTGTAACAGTATGCATATATATCAACTATCCTAATATAGAATGTTCTTTCGTAACTTGCTGGAATTACAACAACAACACTGATAAGCCGCTATTTAGGCGTGACATCTTAATCAACGCTCGGCTCAGGCTACATGCAAGGGTCGCGCCACCAAACTACACGGTCTTGACATGCATATTAATTTAATTATGTCTCGTGATTTTTTACGGGTGGTATGGCTAAAGTACATGTATTTAGTATATCAATATAGTGTGATCATGTAAGAATATGTAGATAATTAATTGATTTTATGTGTTTTCATTATTTTGTTTTAATTATTTTATATGGAATTTAGTTTTTTATCAAGAAAATGAATGTTGTGTATGACTGAATGATGATAGGGTAAATGAATTTTTAATTTAAAAAAAATAATGCAGCGAGATAAGTCATCGGGTTTGTTTTTGTTTAGGGTCGTAAATTAATTATGTATTCGTAAATAAATTGCTACATATTGTAGTTTACAAGTACATGAATAAACTTTTGGAATTGGAACAACGTAAACGTACATAAATTTGAAAAGTGCATTTCCTGCACGTTGCACACCTCTGCGCTGCGCTTCACGCCTAACGCCTGCCTGAAAACCTGCATCCGTCCCGCTTCGTCGCACTACCCTCGGCGCATTCATCCCCCTCGCTGCCAGCAGCCAGCCTGTCGGCTGCACCCGCCCACCTTCCGACGGTCATAATTTCGCGCGGACCAGATTGCGTCTCAGTTCGTCGGATGCACTTTGCCGGCGCGGACATCCAAAGGGTCGATCCTGTTACCGCGAATAAGGGCTGCCCTAGACTCTCGTAGTCTTAAGTACTGAATCCACCTTCCGTTCGTCGTAGCTGTAACGAGAGGCCCCTGTAAAGGGTGAGGCGGCGTGTAACGAGCTACTAGGAGCCCAGCGCGCGAGCGAGGTAGGTGGTGGAATACGAGTTTCGTTAGCGGGAAAATTTTTTCCCGCGTCGAGAGTTTTCTCATTTTGTCTCCAATTTTATAACATATTTTTATTATTTATTCACTATTCTAATAATTGATAATCTGTATATATAATATATAAACCAAACTTTTTATATTAATATCATATAAGTATAAAAATTGTAAGATGAAATCGCTCGGTGACTAAGGATGTTTCCAGATCCATATGTGGAAGATTAATTATGATTATTTGTTGTCTGAAAAAATAAGAAAATTAGAATGTTAATATTTTTCGCTATGAAAAAACTAATTTTGAATTGAGTAGCTTTTTCAATATTGTTTATTTTTTATTGGTAAACGTACTTAGCTCAACTACTACTTCTACACTAATTTAACTAAACTTTACTTTATAGTTTTCTTTGCTTTTATGTTACCAATTTTTTTAAACTTTATAAATAAATGTTGAATAGCTTTTCATGGAAATTTAATATGCAGAGTTTGTAATCTGATATAAATATCAATTTAAAAACTTTTTAGGAAGAATTCTAACTATGAACTTGGCGTATTTAAATTTTTTTATTTATTTAATATATGGTACAAATACGAGTCTTATATATTTACATATCAAATTGACATTTTTTAAAATACTTTGTAGTCATGTAGACCTTATCACTGAAGAGAAGCTCTTGAGTCTGAGTCAGTTCTTATTATTATATATAGGTACATATGCGAGTCATTTAATAATACGGTAATAAAGGTAATTTGATAATGAATTATGTAATTTGATATGTACTTATTACTTTTATGCTTGCTTTTTAAAGGTAAATTAATGATATATGATAATATTTTCAAAGTTTTTTGCATTTGCAAATTTTCATTACTGATTTGAAGCATTTTTGTCTTTGAAAAAATATGCTTCAAATTAGTAATGAAAAATATTTTCAATTGTGTAAAGTTAAAATTTATATAATTAAATTCGAATTGATTACAACTACTCAAGTTATATACGACACAAAAACTATTATCTATTATGGCTATATCAGTGTTACAATTTATAAACAGAATTACTTTATATTGATACAAAACTCATTTAAAAAATATATAACTAAAGTTTTAATCAATATATTGCGATTTGCACAAATGTATTGTTTTTCGATGGTGTACTATTTATTTCACTTGAAAAAATAAAATAAATATTTATAATTAATTTATTACATATTAAAGTTCATTTTGAAAAGCTCGTTTTAAGTGATTACCTCCTTTTTTAATTACAAAGATGGTTAATAATTATTTCCTCTCTTCCCAATCAGAATCATTGCCTAATTACTTATTCCTTCGCATTACTCAGAATTAAAGTGGATGCAAAAGAATTCAATCACAGTAGGGATTTTAAAAGCTTCCTTAGATGGCAAAGCGAGAAGAGTCTGTGAATAATATAATTTAATTGGAGACATTTAATGTACCGACAGATTTTTATCACCATTTAAGATGAATAATAATATGCAAAATAGAGATGTCTGAAGTAATTATGCAAGAATTTTCCTTTTCCAGAAAACTTCTTAACAATATAATAATTAGAAGTTAATTACGAACCTTTACCAACAGCATAGATGTACATACCAGCGGCTTGTAGTCAGTACTTTGAAGTTAGTTGTACTTAACTAAAATTTCTTTAAACTATATCGCAAAATGTTCCTATCTCAATTATTATTCCGATTAGATAAATATTTAATTTCGCTTCTTTTTCAATTACATTTTGACGTACAAATTAATGCTTTTGGCTGACTGCATGCACCTGGAACATATAATTATACGGATCAGCTGACATATTTTAATATTAATTATATAGGTAGGTATATATCTTACTTTTCATAACATTATAATCGTCCTCAAAGATATCTCTGCCTTAGAGCTTCGAAACTGAAGAGAGTTGGCACTAGACCGAGACGAGTGGAGGAAAATTATTGAGGAGGCCAAGACTCACCAAGGGTTGTAGTGCCAAGAATGATGATGATGATGATGATATAATCTGCTGTTATTCTTATTGAATTATAGTGAAGCCTATAGTTATAGTTAACATTATTTTATTTTAATATTAGTTGTTGGTAAGGAATATTAAAATTCCAAGATATCTGTGACTGCCCTTTGATAAATAGTTATTAAAAATATATTTATATATTATTTATTTTTCATAAAATATTTTAGGTGGAAATATTCAAAATATATAAAGTGTAAATAACGCAATTATTTAATTAGAGCGGTCAATGAATTATTGGTTAAAAATCTCTCTTTTTTAAATATTTAAACTTTAAAATAATGATAACTATTATCCTCGCGCGTTTACTACTTGCTACAAAGCGGCAGGCAGATCTATAAATTCATAATTTTGAAAATTATTTTTCTTGATAACTGAATACCTACTTATAGTGGTTTAGAATTTTTATGTATGAGTAACGATAAGTATATGTATATGAGTATTTTTATACGTATGAGCCATTTGTGAAATACGATGAATTCCATACAATTTAAATGTATAAGATTGAAAAAAAATTAAAACATAATATCTTGTGATAGTTAGTGTACAGGTTTTCGCCAAGGGCTAAAGAGCCCACCCATTGAAAAATATTTGTCTCGAGAGCAGTAACAAAGATTATTACAAAACTTCCGCAGATTCATTCCTACAAAAATTGTGTATTTAATTTTATACGCAGTCGTATTTTTGCTGACAGATATACGTAATATTAAAAGCCCTTTACTATCACTTCACAAACAAATATAACTTCTTTTTAAGGTAATTTTAATTTGAGATTAAATATCACAAAACATTTTTTTTGAATTGATAAAGTAGACTCTTAAATATTTTTTTGCATCACGCAAAAAGTTCACAGGGTCGCATTCTACATATTAATATAGGTTTAACATATATTTTTCTATCATGAAAAAAGTTTACAAGTTAGGCACTGTAAGTTTGCAAAAAAGCCCTAATAAATAAATAACCCTAAAAAAAGTAATTAATTTTACTTATATTTAAATTTAATAAAAAATCACTTGCCAGATAATATAAGATGATATATATAATAATGACGACATAATTGAAGGGTGCCGGACAATTGTCCGACAGCCGATTGCCCGATAAGACAACTAACTACCCGTCAAGAAAGAAAAAAAATCATTTACATACGCTTACGAAAAGATGCAAAAGTTCTTTAAAACTGTTCACATCATATCTTTAAACTATTAAACAGATAAATTTAAAATTAATAAAAGAATTCGTGAGATTTTTTTTCATTTCATACCAACTTAGATTTTTTTTTAATATTCTACTGTTTTACTGTAACTGTTGTTTAAAAAAGAAGCTTAGAATCTAAAATAAAACGTAAGACAAAAAAAATTTCTAGGAATGATTTGAAATAAAATACCTTTAGGTGACCCGATAGACAAATTATTAAATTAATTTTTAAATTATTATTATTAAAGTAGTTTTTTAATGAATTAAATAATTAAATGATCTGTGTACAGAAGCAACACAAATATTAGAAACACAATTCGCTCAACTATACAATAGTGAAGAAAGTATTGATAATATTGAATACATCTGCAATGAATCAAAGAAAATCATCACAGAGATGGCGCAGGAAAAATTCAAAGAAGAGATGCCGCAAAAGAAACAGAAATGGATGACAGATGAAAAACTAAACCTGATGGAAGTAAGAAGAAAATACAAAAATCGAAACATGGAAGAATACAAAAGAATCCAAATGGAAATTCGAAGTAAAATTAGGCAAACAAAATTTGATTGACATATTCAACAATGTGCTATAATTGAAACCCATAATGATAAACAAGATATATTCCAAGTACACAAGAAAATTGGAGAATTAATTGGAATTAGTCGTAAAATCAACATAGGGCAACTGGAGGATCGAGATGGAAAACTTCTAATCGATATAAACGATAAACTTAAAAGATGGAAAGACTACATCTTGGAACTTTTCAATGATAAAAGAAGCGAAGAATATGATACGGGAAATATTACAACAGGCCCACCAGTCACAACAAATGAGGTAGAACATGTAATTCTTCTCTCTTAACCCAGGAAATGATGGAATACAGGCTGAGATCCTAAAACTTATAGGGAATAAAGGCATCATTGTGTTTCATCAAAGCTCTTTAATTTAATATATAATACAGGAATTATTCCTCTAGATTGGCTTCGATCCACTTTTATTACCCTCCCAAAGAAAACGAAAGCAAGAAAATGCAGTGACCACCGTACAAATAGTTTGATGAGCCACTTATTAAAGGTATTTTTGCGAATTATACATGGTCGCGTATATGGCAAAGTGGAAGAAAAGAGAGAGGCTTTCGTAATGGGTTGGGTACTCGGGAAGCGCTTTTTAGTATTCAAGTACTAATCCAAAGATATAGAGATGTGAATACAAATGTACATGCATGCTTCATTGACTTCCATAAAGTGTTTGTTAGAGTTAGACATGACAAAATGATCCAAATTCTGAAAACCTCTACAACAGTAAGAGTCGAACAATGTCTAACAGACGAAATAGAAATAAAGAGAGGCGTGCGACAGGGATGTATTTTTTTACCCATGCTGTTCAACATTCCGAAGAAATATTCAATGAAGCTCTGCAAGAATCTACTCAAGGACTTGTTATAAATGGGAAGATTCTGAATAACCTGCGTTATGTAGATGATACGGTACTTCTAACTGGTAACATTGAGGATCTGTAACTTCTGCTGAATCAAGTAGTGAAGACATGTGAGAAATTTGGATTAGAACTTAATACGAACAAAACAAAATACATACTTATAAGCAAAAATAACGCAGTTGACTTGAATGACAATATTTATATGGCTAGATCGAAACTAGAGAAGGTACAAAGTATTGTTTACTTGGGCTGTGATGAGATATCCAGAGAAATACGATATCTTGCATCTCATAATGCAGGAAAAGATTGCCAGAAGTCGGGGCCCTGGAAGAAGGACTTCATGGCTGAAAAATTTGAGACAGTGGTTTGGCCAGTCTACTGTGGAGCTGTTCCGGGCCGCAGTAAACAAAATCCGCATAGCCAACAGGATAGCCAACGTCCGTTAAACGGAAAGGACACGAGAAGATGAAGAAAAAATGAATTAAATTAATTTTAAATTAATCAGTTTGGTATTTTTATTAGATGAAGAATTTATGCATATTTTTGAAAAATGTGTAAACACAAATTTAAAATTTTTAATAATTTCTGTCGGGCAGGTCAAGTTGATAGTTGGCATATCTGGCAAACGGGTATCAGGCGATCGGCTGTCGGGAAGTTGACGTACACCCATAATTGATCTCTACTGTGGTATATGTATATCTGCTTCCCGTACTGGCGAGTCCTATGTTTTGTTATACAACTTTATTTTTATTTTCCCCCATGGAAGTGATTTTTCTAATTTCTATATCTGTGTTTTCGGTGCCATTTTGTGCTCATTTTCATTTCACATAGGTATTTGGCTTTGTCTTTACCTAATTTTCTTAGACTCATATACTTCGGTTTTACTTGTATTTAACTGATATGATACATGATATACACATATGTGTATATCATGTATCATATCACATTCTATTTCTTGTATTGTTTGCTATTGTTGACAGTGAAGCGGTTTTGTGTGAAATTGTTAAAGGAACACCTCCTAGACTAGGAGGTGTTGGTTAAAGTGGCGTGGGAAGGGTGACCGCTTAAGCATAAAAGATTCCGAATTGGGTGGAGGGAGCTAATTCTCATTCCCTAAGTGTGTGGTGGTCCCCTTTTCACTACGCCCATAATGAGAGTCAACGAAACTGTTCCAGATCATAGATATGAATATCTATCATGGCACGTCTATTTTTTAAATACATTTGCAACCTAGTCTATTTATTTGTTTGCATACACACTTGTGTAAATTATGTTTTCTACTATATTATTGATAGATTTGGCGTTCAAATTGTAGAGATTCGTGATAGATTATTGGAAATATACCAATTATAATAATTTTGTTCTGTTCATCTGTCCGTCCGTCCATTGTCCGTCTGTCTATCTATCCCTGTAACTTGGTGTAACGTCTGTAATTTCATTCGAATTCACGGTTCAAAAAAAAAGAAATTTAACGATCGGGGATGGAGCTTGAACTCCGGGCGAGCAAACTAGAATGCGGAGACCTAAGGAAGTTGCCATGACTGTATGTGCGGGACCCTTCAAAAATAGACTATATCGCGAATCATTTGTATACAAAAAAATAAATATTATAGAGCGCACAATATATTTTCTTAAATATACTTTCTTTGGATATACTAAGTGCTGTATAAACGTTTTCTCCACAATCAATGACATCTCCTTTGTAGTACAATGGCTACGATATCTGGCTCTCTTACCAGGGGGCTCGGGTTTGATTCCCGGTACCGGAAAATCTTATCACATTTTATTTTTGATTTTATTTAGATGTCTATTTTATTTATAATATTTATCATTTAATTATATTATCGCGTTAGTTTTACGCACGCACAATCGCCAGGGTTAAAAACAGTAGGTGCCATTAACTGCCGGCAGGGGAAATATAAAAAAGTCATTATTACTATTTCCTGGGTGTCGACTATAAATAAATAAATACTTATTCTTTAGGAACCAGCATGAGAAAGTACGGTCATTTTAGACGGGTTACAGCTATTTTAATTATATTTACTATGTTATCCCTATCTGAGTTTATAAAATTATTATTTTTTCATCATTCGTTTTGAGACAATCAGAATCCCTCATCGAAATGAAGTATCAAACTGACTACTTTTTAAATAAAGAATTTTAACAAACATTCTGTTCAAATTTAAATAATTAAGTTCAAAAATAAATAATTGTTAGGTACTAAAAAAATGAGCCGAAGTTACTTGTGTAAATAAGGGTGATTGTAACGGGAATATTGAGAGAAAAGGAGAAGAGGTAATGAAGGTAATGTTGTTAGGTAAATTTATAAGGAGCTAAGCTTCACCAAATTATTTAATATTGAAAAAACTTCGGTGGTTGGGTAATGTAGAGAGAAAAACTGAATAACAAGCACCGAAGTTCCTGAATTTAAGACCAATAGGTCAAAATGGAGTTATAATGATGTATATTCAAAGACATATCTGCTTAGGAATAGAACTGAAGAGAGCTGGCGCGAGACCGAGATCTGTGGAGGAAGACTTTTAAAGAGCCACCAGCAGTGATGAGGATACAACAAGAAACTTAACAACATTATTTAAAAATATTAAATTTGTGTAGCTTGTTGGTGTAGCCTAGTGGTCTGGTGGTTCAAGCCCCATTCCAGGACACCATTATACTATTATCTTATTATCTATCATTATATCATATCAATCATTAGACCTATTATCATAGCACAAGCGTTTAGCTTATTTTGAAAATAATAAAAATATTGATGCGACGTATTCCGTGTTCGCATCTCTATTAATTTTTTTTTTTTCTTAACTAGATCCTTTTTGCAAATAGTTATCTTTTAAATTTGTTTTCATGTTAGTACTTAATTATTATTAATTTCCCATATATATATATTTTTAAATATTTTTACTGTCAATACTTCGATTTTTTATTTTTTGTTTGTTAATTAATAATATAAATTATATCCTGATGAAGGGGCCATTGGTCCTGAAAAATGACATTTTTGACGATCAAGAAGATCTATCAAATTTTCGTTAAAAAAATTAATAATTATAGTATAATTTCGGATTTTTAGAAATTTTATTGTTTTTTTCAAATTGGAATCATTAGAAAAGTTTGATTACTAGGCCCGATAACGTCGCGGAATATTTTCTAAATTTGAATTACTCCGTCGGTATACATAATAGGTATACCGAATTTAATCATCACTACGAATTTCGAAAATCTAAATTGACTGACAAATGTTTTTAGAATTTAATCTTCAAAGCATGAAGTGTCTTATCAAAGCTCAAAACATCTGATATTTTAGAAATATTTTAAATTACTGTAAGTTTAGTGTTATGTTATATGTTTTAATTCATCTTTAATTGTTGTTATATTTTACAAAGAAAGGGAATAATAAAAACTTGGTTTTTATGGGTTACTTTTTTTAATATCAAATAATAAATTAGTTAAAAAAATCTGGGAGAAAGTATGTTGAGTATGTGATCATCCATGATCCGGTGTTTTATATATTTTTCTCTTTTATATCATGACTCTTTTTCTTATATTATATAACTTTATCTTATCTTTTATAATTTGATTGAAGAATAAGAAAACTATTATCTATTTACATTTTCTTTATATTTTTGTAATAGGTATGTCTAGTCCCACAAAACGTCTAAAAAAACTTTTGTCTGCAGGTTCATTTTCACAATTTAATGTGACAATTTCCCCAGAACGGTTTTCATCTTGGATGACCCTGCTAGATAGTGGGGTCTTGTTGAATGGTAATCTATCGAAGTTAATGATAAACTAATTATAAAAAGCATTTTATTTTATTCTAATAATATATCAGTCTCCTGATTGCGGCTAACCACTGAGATGCCCTAGGTGGTGTCCTATCAAGGAGTAGCTTGTTGGTCTTGTGGTTAGGACTCTCGCCTCGTGATCCAAAGGTCGCAGGTTCGAATCTCATTCCAGACAAGCAAGTTAGTCATATTTTCATAGCACAAGCGTTTAGCTTAATTTGAAAATAGTAAGAATATTGATGTAACACGAATTCCGTGTTCGCATCTCAATTTAAAAAAAAAAAAGTAATGAAGGTTAGTAGCAAAAACGTATTTGAAGTCGTACATATCTATCGCAAAACAGAATCTAGTATCCTATAGTTCCATGGCTAAATCTTTTGGCCGCCGCTAACGTTGTAAGACCTAATGTGGGTCCTATTAAATAACCGATATGAAGTAGCATAAATTTCGTGAAGTTAATTCTCGATTCATCATATTTCATTTAGTACGTAGTTAAACTAGTCATTTTCTTATACGGAATTAAGGATAATAATTTCCAGCGCGCGTGAAGTACCGACGGTAGGCGTTAGAAAGGACGCACCGCCTGACCTGAGATAATGGTCCCTACCGAAAAGTTAGTTAATTACTGAAGCTGAATGAGTGTAATACAAAATAGATATGACTAGAAAATAATCTTTTATGCGATTTCTTCGTATGAAATATGTTTTGTCTAACCTAATTACTGAGACTATACTATATTGCTCCTGAGTATTGCCTATAGAGATTTTGAATATGAATACGATATTAATTGGGACATTTCAACAATTCAGATTCGACTGCTACATTGGTGACAATGTCTCACGCTGTCCTTGCATTTACTACGTGTAAATCCCAAATATCCGTAGCTATACTAAATCTCGTACGACTGGTTCGACACATAATTTACACTACTCGTATTACGTCGGTAATTTGGCACACGATCGTTTCTAGTGATTTTGGACCCCTAAATTGTGTCGATGGTAAACCCGAGGTTCTGTTGATCTACTCTACGACAACGAGAGAATTTTAACACATATAATCTAATACTCTCATGGATTCGTCATAATTAATACGTCTAAATTATTGAGCGCGGACGTTAGCGTTGATTACGAAATTGTCATACTTTAGATTGGCTGTCATTTAAATGGGAAGAACACATATAATATCAAACATAAATTAACAATAAAAGAGATATTTAAGAATTTGAATAATTCTCTGGTGACTTCAAATCACCACACGTAAAGCTGTTCACATATAAAATTAAGGGAAAAAGAATACATAATAATTTCTAACTACTAAATTGCAAAATTGAAGCGGAACTTCTCCAAAATGGTTTAATGAGGAAAGTATCTCGGGGAACATCAGTTCGCGGAGGATAATTAAAACATCCCGTGATTCTATATTTATTGAAGATAGACTTCTCCTTCTTTTATTAGTGCACCCCAGGCATCAAACCTGGGGGGAGTTAGAGCCCCTAGCCCGCTCAGTCTCCGATGAGCTTCTTCATATTTAAACAAGGCCTCTCGTTCCCTCATGGAACCTTTTTGCAGCCCGTGATACTTTCCCTCTCACGGCCACGGTGAGGTGCACGTCTTTCTGTTACACACATCCATAAAATGTTTAGTCTTTCTTTTAGACTTGTTGCTGGGTCAGTACTTCTTTTGTACTATTTGAAGATAATGTTTGGCCTTACTTTTAGGCACTGAGGGGGCGAAACAAAATATAGTACACCTCTTTGTGTTTTCAGAAAGGCGTGCTATGGTACTGCATTTCGTGGAGACAAAATGGCCAAATAAAGGTGTTAGTAACATCCTATCTTGTACGTGAATTTATGAATTATACTTTCTAATCCTGTCTACCGCTTGGCTGACGCAGTAAGAAGGTATTTATTTTCAAAATTTCACGTCATCCATACATAGAAATCCTCCTAGAGACGGCGTGCATCACGTCGTTGGGCTCTGCTGTCTGGACAGAGTGACTTCGTAACTGTTCGGATTGTAACCACTCCGGTCTGCAAGGGAGGTTCTACTTTTAAAGACACCTCACAGGAGCTTGCGCCGGATTCCAGGCATACTTCCCGCGTTGTAACTACTATTTCACCCTGTCCAATTACACAACCCAGACACCCACCGATCTCTAGTCAGAACTTTTCATTTTGTCCATACTGTCTCACGGAAATCCTATATAAACCAGATTGTACAGCGCAAATTAAAACCAACATACACGTGTAAAGTGACCAAAGTATTTCAATTGATTACGCGATTCTAAATAAAACGAAATTATTAATGCGGCGGCTTTCTTTTAAATGCGATCTATAAGGTTTTACGAAACCCATGGTTAGTATAGATAAGCTACATAAATCCCCGTTGAATTCTCCGCAAAAGCGATATACAAATTCGAATCATCGTCTCTAATAATCTACCAAAGATAACTGAGCGAATAATCAAGTAAAATAAATAAAAGGTCTTAGCTGTCGTTGTACTGCGAGTCCTGGATATTCCTTCATGGTTTTAACTCCTTTTCCTTGTTCTTTGCTTGTCCAATTTTATTTCTCCTTAATCGATCTCTTCGGCGGTCGCTAGTAAAAAGGGAAGCACCTCCGGTCCCCTTTTCCTGAAAAATACTAAGAGACTCTATACAGGCGCCGACGTCATACATAGTATCCGATTTCCTCTTCTCCTAGCCCTCTCCTACCACCGGTCACCGCTTGCTGTTGTTTCCAAAAGCACTCAATCGAGACGACAAACACGCTCGGTGATTGGTCCATTTCGATCACCCACTTGTGTGTCGATGTCAATATTGAAACCTTCACACTTATTCCTGTAAACTTATGGTTTACCCTCGAGTCCTTGCAGGTAAATTTATAAAATATTTATGATTGTTGCCGCCTACGTCTCGGGCCCATATGATGTAGTGTTGTTTACATTCTTCGTGAAATATAAACATACCTTCAGAATGACAGTTACAATTTCGATCCAATTTTGAATATTCCGTAGAGACATTTATTAGGTCCTTACATATGAAATTGGCGTTTAGTATGGGAGGAACATAAAGCCGATTTTTTTTTATTATAATATATTTATTTAATCAAAATATGTACCATTGCTATCTATGCACTTTTGCCATCTCATAGGTATTTCATCGATCCCTTTACTAAAAAAACCATTCGTACGGGAATCAATAAAATCTTTGAAGGCGGTTTGGACTGCCCCATTGGAGTTGAATTTTTTCCTTTGCAAGAAGTTGTCCAAATTTCGAAAAAAATGGTAATCTGTTGGGGCAAGGTCCGGAGAGTACGGTGGATGTCTTAGACATTCCAATTGAAGCTCCTCTAATTTGGTAGCCGTTTTTCCCAATTTTAGCCAATCTGCGTCTATTACAACCATCACAACCTAGTAGAGCGTTATAAACTGAATGTAAAAAAAGTGTAATTGTGATATGTAAATAAATAAATATGTGCAAGTTTTTCATTTCGTTAAGACACAACATTACAAAAACATTTAAAAAATATAAACCCGTAACTACATTAACTAAATATAAAAAAACAACAATATAGAATTAAATACGAACAAAATACTTTGTGAAGCAAAATATTAAACACGTTGAACAGTTTTATACGAAACAACATTTAATTCGATTGCATAAATTCTTCATGCGAGTGAGCAATAAATTTGGACAATATTGCGTAAGTTCAGTCTTTACATTTAGGTTTTCTGAACCGCCTTAGAATAAGCGTACACAGACGGAACTTTTCTCTCGCATCATGGGAAGTTGGCGGTGAAGGTCAGAATGCATCAGTGCACTCTGTGTCACTTTGCTCCATCCACAAAATACAATTTACAACGAATGGTCTCTACTGTACTTTACTCAAATATCGAGATGAAAGTTTTATCCGTCAATACACGTCCCTACGAAAATGATTATTTTCTTAAATTATTTGGCATCTACAATGGTATGGCATTTAAAAAATGGCACCAAAATAATTGTTTTTAGAGGTATAGAACTTTTAAATGAAATAAAATACATAAAAATCGTAACGGTCATGGTATTGACTTTATAGGAAAGGTACTTATGTATCATTAGTGTTTAAATATGAATACTGTACCACGATATTCGAAATAAATTTGCACTATTTATTACAAGCGTTGTTCTGGTGAAAGTCTATTTGAGTTAAACTTGGCTGGCGCTGGAAAAAATGTTTCCAATTCGAAAAACAAGCCTGAAAAAACACAATGGCATAAAATTATCTTATTAAGCCAAGATTTTTATGTGCTACACGTCTAAAAAAAAATTCCATACAACATAGAAATAAATATAAGTAATATGAAAAGCTTTTTATGCAATCTGAATAACTATTGAAAGAATTAATAAATAAATTAAAAGCATTGAGTTAATCAAGTATAATTCCTCTCCAATCACAAGAGTTACTCTCTTTTTCGAGAGGTATAGCGTATAAAACTTAGTGTATTAATTAATTTTAATAAACTAGAATAAAATAACTTGTAATAAACTGTATGTTATATTAAATGTATAAAAACAATTAATAATGCAGTCATTTAAAGAAAAATTGTCAATGGCCTTAATAGGTGGAATAAACTTTACCCATTACCAAAAAGGATCTACTATAAAGCAAAATAGTGTTGTAGATCTTCATCAAATGCCTGAAGCACTGTATATCTGGATATCTACTCCGAAAACCAACTCATGCAGTAGAGAGTTCCAATCGTGCTACATCGACTGCAAAATAATGTTTTTTTTTAGTCGATGAACTAAGGCTGTGTCAAATGGAAATGGATTTAGAAAATTATTCTTAAAATGGGAGTATCAGTACATCTTGTGTATTTCATTCGCAAACTAAACCTATTCGGCGGTGGCGAGAAGTAAGTAAATATCGTCGTAAATAAACGTATCTGTATTGCGTATACAATGTTCAAAAACTTACAGATAACAAATATTTTTTAAAAATTGCCATAAACTTATTCGTGTAAACAGAAAAAATTCAAATTATACTACTATTTATTGTAATAGAAGAACTCTACGATATAAAAGTAATAATTGATTTTAACAAGGCCGCTCTATTAGCAAATGATAGACATTCGACAAGCGAAGAAGTAAATTGACCTTGGAAATACACACAAAATGTCAGCAAATATGAACTTGGTAGCAATATCGTTTCTGTAATTGACGTATAATTGACGGTTCTCACCAAAAATTAGACTTTTCAAAGAAACACGCTACAGTAAAATAATTTACCTGCCAACTACATAAAATTCGCAGATTTAAAGACTTGAAGCAAATTTAATTTGGTTTCAGTAGGAAAATATTCATTGCAGTATGACTGATCTTACAAATTGTATGCGCACAAACAGTCAAAATAGGAGAAACATTAATGTGATGTTAGGTTTATACAAAAACATTCGAAAATAAAAACTCTAGCCGTAGCCACGGATAAAGAATAGAATTTTAAAACCTTTTTTATATGATAAGGATTATTTAATAAATATTTGGTTCCCAGGAACTTTAGTAATGCATCTACATGCCACTGCTATCTGGATAAAACCTCCACACTTACATTCATTTCCATCTACTCTAAAAAGTTAAAAGGTGCGTATTTGCCGACAAATATTTTTAAAAATCATATAATATGGAGAACAATTTGGAAGCAGAAAGATTTCCTAAACTCAAAAAGTGTACATTTGTATATATACATACATAAAGGGGAGGAAGTCAGGTGAAGGGAAATTTCATCTATGTTATCCGTCGTGTCCTAAAAAATAAATATGCGAAATTTGGATCAGATCGGTCAAAAGGTGTAAATTTGTATATAATATATATCAGTGAGAGGGAGCGGAGTGCAGGAGGAGGGGGGAAATATCTTAAAGAATAAGTTTGCTAAAGAATCAGATTGTTCGAACTGTACAGATTTGCATAGAACATATATGTATATATTCGGCGCGTGCAGTGGGAACATTGAAGCATGACTTTTTTGTAAACGTATATTTTGGAAAAAAAATAGAAATCAAATATTTACGCTAAATACTTTTATTATTTTTAAATAAATATAGTATGATAACAATTGTAACAGAAATATTATGAGATATATGCCGTATTCCAATTTTTTTCCAAATAATTGGTTAGGAAAAAGTCATGCTATGATGTTCCCACTGCACGCCCCTGATATATGTGAAGAGAGAGGGGTAAAGAGGAAGCGGGGAAAAGTCACCAAAGTACCCGCCGGGTCCCAAAGACCAAGTATGCATAATTTAGATCAGATCGGTCAAAATGTGTACATTTGTATATAATATATGTCAGGGGGCGGTGGTGAGGTTGAAAGGGAAGGGGAAATATCACATATGTTAACCGCCGGGTCCTAAAGAATATGCAAAATTTGGATCAGATCGTCAAAAGGTGTAGATTTGTATATAATATATATCAGTGAAAGGGGGTGGGTTCAAGAGGAAGGGGGGAAATGTCATCTATGTTACCGGCCGAGTTCTAAAGAATAAGTATGTAAAATTTATTTCAGATCGGAAAAACGGTGTAGATTTGTACAGAGAACAGTCAAACAGACAAACAGACAGACAAACAGAAAGACAGAGAGACACCGAGTTTTTTAGGCATAGATAATATATTTAAATTTTTAAATTTAAATGTTGCAATTTTATGCCAGTGAAATAAATAAAAAAAATTCAATGTTTAAATTACGTTTACATCAAAAATGATTACACATTTCACAGATAAGATATAATAAATTTATGTAGTAATAAATGATTAATTCGAAATAGGCACATGAAATATACACAATAACATATTTCGGACACTTGTATCATACCACCACTGCATAGAATATTTTTTCTGGCTCACACCGCTTCACTTCGTGTACATATGTATAATTAATTGTATTTCGTTTTGATCTCTTGATGTCGTTACCTGAATTTTATTTCTACTTCAAGTGATTTTTTTATTAAATTAAATGTCGGTACACTTTCTTACGCTTTTGCAACGAAGTTTTATCGTACATTTTAATCGGTAAAACTTTGCAAAACCTTATTTTACAATCGTATTACTTGGTGATGTTCCTTTTGGAATCGTTTATTTTGTAATTGTAAAAACGGGATTGTAAAAAAATGAAATAATTTTTTATATACCCAAAAATAAATACTTCGAATTTTTCGGTTTGAACAATGTTGAAGCTCCCTTCGATGTAAAACTCTACCAGGCGCGCATGAAGTAAAAGGGATGGGGAGCAAATCAATAACGTGTAGGAATTTTCCCACCATTACCTATCGCAATACCAAATATCGTGGGCATTCTACGGTAATTCAATCATCCCCCTCGCCCGTCTACTCGAGCGCCCTTCAGAATGCGTGGTGCAGTTGGTCTACGCCGTAGAGCCTACTCGTAGTGAGTATCTGGACTACGTATTGGGAGGCCGAAATACCAGGGGAATATAAACCAACGCAGGTATAGCCTTAGCCTTCGGTTACACTTGTACGGTGGTTGTCAAACGGGGGCCGAAATTGGAAACGTATTACGAAAACGTTGGGTTTCCCGCGCGGAAAAATCTGCAACGTTTTCTAAATTGTGAATCTTTTAGATGAAAATATGAATTCTCTTTCTAAAATGTAAATATTTTTGAAACGAGAAGATCAGAATTTTTATGAGATATTTAAGGAAAAAATAAGACGGGCATTATTACATAATATATATAATACAACATAAATTACATAATAATGTAATTATTGTAACATATTAGTGTACAGATGTAATTATTGGTATATAAATATTTATAAGTCATTAAAATATCTATGTAAATTTGTAACTTTTTCCATATATAATATAATAATACTTATTGTAATTGTATAAAGTAGTATGACTTATAATAAATGTAAAATGGGTTCTGAATAATTGTGTGCAGATAGAATTATTTATTATTTAATGTAATTATTATTATTTATTGTAATTAGAATTATTTTTAATATACTTTTATTTTTTTATTAATAAAATATTTATTTTATTAATAAAACAAATAGCTCTAAATAATGTTTATAAACCTGACTTGATAAATCGCCTGGTTAATAAAAAAGAAAAAATAACTTTCACTAAAAAATACATTTATAGTGGTGATAAATTTAATCAATATAATAAAAACTTAATTTATAAAAAACTTCTATATACCGGTGAGTTATTTTTAAAAATATCAAACATTTTACCAAATTCAATATCTCCAGCTTTTTAGACCACTTCTAAAATTAAAAAATTATTTTACAACAAAGACCTCTCAAATAAATGGGAAAAAAGCGGTATCTATACATTAGAATGTAATGATTGTGCTGCACTATATGTAGGAATGACTACAAGAAATTTTAAAACTAGGATAAGAGAACATGAATTGTGTTTAAGAAATAATAATTATTCGGAATTTGCTAACCACTTCTTGGAAACTGGCCACACTTTTAATAAAGATAGATCTAAATTTAAATACACTAATATCAACAAATTTTTCAAATTGTCCGCCCTAGAAACTTTAGAAATAAACAAAAAATTAAATTAAAATATTAACATCGTTAACAAAATAATAGTCCCGTGTAAGTCACCATTATTAACCATGTTCCCTCCCTCCCCCCTCCCACTCCATAAATCACTCCCTCCTCCTAAAAACACCGAAAACAGTACATTCACATTTTAGATTAGTTTAAATAACGCTCGTTAATGACACGGACGTTTCGAAACCGGTAGCGTAAAATTCTTTAATAATTAACAATTTGTACATTGAAGTTTGAACTCTTTAATAATGTCTGAATAAATTTTATGTTTTTAGATTTAGATTAGCAGATATTTGTATTTTAAGAGACGTGTAAGGATATTTTCGACTTTAGAAATGAATGTCTATTTCAAACTATATAAAATGCCTTTTTTATATATATAGGCACGTAAAGTGTTATTTTATGTGTATTTCATTGGTAAACGTATATTTCTAATGTTGTGTCAAATAGGGAAAATCCTATTTATCAAGTACATTTTATGATGTGTGATTGTATCTTTTAAAGGTAGACACATTTCTAGTTTATAAGAATATTTCGTGTATAGATTTTCAATGAAAGAAATTCTCAATTTCGTCAAATAGTGTCACAAAATTCATCCATCAATTTGTATCGAAATTCAGTCATAAAATATATTGGTTTGTTGTAAACGAGGCTCTGATACAGAAATATTAATGTAATAAAATAATTATTACGGTAGAATTTATTAAATAATTCAAAGTCAAAGTTTTATTCGTCAGTGAAGGTTTGAAATTATCACTGCTATTTGGACTTTAACATACAGTAGTTAGTTCTGAACAATAACTGTGAGCTTCAATGGAACCAGTCACTCACAAGTTATCCAACCAGGAGACATGTCTTCTTACTGCATTACGAGTATGTCTTACTTGAATCTTTGTCTGTCGTGTGATTTGTATTAATTACTTCAGATTTCTCGCATTTGATAAGTTCGAGTTTTATTTTTTGATAGACATCATCACAGATTTATGAAAGAGATAGTGTCTATATTTCGAACCTATAAAAAAATAATGTAACAAAAAAAAAAAAATAATAATAATAATATAAAAATAATAAAAAAAAAAGAGAAATGTTACATAGTAAAAGGTGTATTCACGCAACATATCGTATTTTGAAAAAAAAGACAAAAGTTCTGTTCTGACTAATCTCTCATAATTGGTCCCGCTGATTATTTAGTCAGGACCTTAGATATTTTTGTATTGATGGATTGGTTTAAGTATACATTTTTAGTGAAGTTTCCGATTTTAGCGGCTTTTTCCTAATAATTATAGTATACTGTGCATTTGAAGTAGGTAGCAATTATTGATCAGTTTTAATACATTATGCTTCATATGAAAGAAAAGTAAAATAACAAGCAAGGACACAAAAAAGAAAAAATAAATCAGAAAATAAAACGTAGAACTTCATATCTATAAATATAAATTAAATAATGATTCCAGTGGTTCTAATTCGAGTTTATGGTATTTTTTTCTTATCTCTCATGTACACTTGTTCAATCTAATTTATAGTCTAAATCTAAAAATAATCTTATTATAATCTTAAGTATAATCTTAATTTGTTTTTAATCAAGCGTATTTCTTTAATATTTTTACTAAGTATAAATATTTAAAATGTATTAAATCGCATTGAAATGTACTTAAATAAGTTACTTCTTCTTCAAAATAATTTTGTGGTGACATTATTAATATAATTAATAAAAATAAAATTAATTTACACCACTTTTGTATTGAAAAATATAAACATGTTTCAAATAGTTATCTTTTAAATTTATTTTCATGTTAAGTAGGTACTTCGATTTTTGAATTTAATTTGTTGTATAAAATTGTAAATTGTATCCTGACGAAGGGGCCATGGGCTCTGAAACATGTTGATATTTTTCAATACAAAAGTGGTGAAAAGTAAGTTTTTATTAATTATATTAAATAAGTTATTTTATGAATGACTTCAATACTTATTTCATGGTTCATTTTTAAAAAATGTGTTTATTTTTCTCTTTACAGATCACGTAGCGGATCGGTCGTTTCGTCGATTTACCGTCGGTAAAGTGATATTGTTCGCGAGCACCACTTATATGATATTTAAAATATAGATCTTAAAACAGAGCATCTGATGCAAACAAAGTATAACATAAGATTCGTTTACTAATATTTAGGACACTAACAAAAAAACAATCGAGTGAATAAGATACTTCACGCGTAATAATAGTTCAGAACATCTCTGACAGACATCTACTGAACTCTTCTAGTACCCTGGTAGCGCGTTACATCAAAACCGCTTTCCATTCCTTCCCCATCGCGTCCGTGTGTGGTGTTCCTGTATAACCCCAAATTCATTGATAATTTTCGCCGAGTTTGCGCCCGTGTAGCGTCTTACGGGCGTATCGTAGTGTGGGGGGAAACTGGGAAACAGCTCCTCGTCGCAGATCTCCCTCTGTTTGCTGTACTCCTGGTATTCGAGGGCGCCAGCGCGGGCGCAAAGCGGACTGATGAACCTGAGCAAAGGTAATATAAAAACTACTTACCATAGATGTCGTCAATTATTAAAAAATGTTTTTTATTGTGTTAAATTTGTTACAAAGTCAATGTTGCAAAATAAAATGTGTAAAATATTTTTTACAATGTTTTTTTACAAATGTTTTTTTAATACAATATTTTTATTTTTTTGCGCTAATTTTGTTATGTAATTTGTTAATTTTATTAAAAACACATATAAATTAATTGGTGACTGACATTGCAATCACAAGTTTTGGGGTTTAAATAATAAAAAAAAAGATTCCCCTCTTTATTTCGCTAGCCAGGTAGGAAATACAATTTCGCCGTTGGAATGTTTTCCATGTTTTAAGAGTTGTATCTTTATAATAGAATATATTTTTCCAGGTAATTTTTTTATTGAAGATGTAATCTGTGTGTTAGTATAGAAAAAAAAACAGTCGTTATCACAGTCTGTGGTCGTTTTACTGTCATGAAATTCAATGATTCAAAACCTATCCATCAAAGTATTAAGCCTGAATGATGCTTTAGTTTCATATAAAATTCCAGCAGTCAATAGATACTTCTTCAAATGAATCATTAGGTAACTAAAAAAAATTCTGAAATGAACCACAGAGACTGCTCTGCCCGCCTTTTTCTTACAAAATGTCACATCATTGGCAAGATATGCCATTACCATTCTGTCTCCCTAGGAAAACGAATCCCACCAAAGCAAAATGTAAGCCGTGCCGCTTTCAGCGCTACTTGTTGAATTATTCTAAGTATCATAGAATTTGTCCTATATTACCTTTGCAGTATCTTTTGTACATTGGAAATAATTCTATTAATTAGTATAGACTGTAGCCTAAATAAAATACCTTAAATAATTATTGAATTAATATCATTAATAGACATGACAGTTTAAAAAAAAAGTTAAACTGTCCACTGCTTCAAGAGGGACTGCACCTCTCGAAGCTTTTCTTCGAAGAAACTTCCTAAATTACGTAACTCCATTTTCCCCTAAGGGTAGACATTATTCTGTTCTGACATACCAAATTTACGTCGTTCACTTTTATACATATTCTCAAGCACCCTTGTCGACTGTCGAAGATTTTAATTATCGATAGTGAACACAATTTCACCAATATGCTATTCATAATATGTAAGTATACAAATTACCCGTATGTGAAATATATGTATATGAATTTGATATATACTAGTTAAAGATTCGTAATAAAAATGCTTTACGTGTAAGCAAGGTTTGACAAAGAAATGAAGATAACATGTCTTCGGGAAAGTGAAAACAGACGGCACCGTCCAGAGAAACAGAAATTCAAGGCATGACATTGGACTTCCTGATCTGATCTAATATATTAATAAAAATATATATTTTAAATATAATGTTAAGAAAATAAAACAGGAGATATATTTTTTAAAAATGCTCGTTCACGTACCCGGCTCGAAATTTTGTTTTATTGTAAATAATATTTTTCATCCAAAAAATATTTATTTTAAACAATAAGTATGTACCTAGATGTTTTTGAAAAAAAATGTCTTAATTGTTTTAGTAGGCACTTTTCGTCTGTATTTTTTCTGGTAGGTACTATCCGATAGGTTGTTGAAATAATTTTCTCCTAGAAATGGATATTGATGTTGCGCAAATAACGTATTACAATTTTGTGGTAAGAATATGTTTGCAATTTTCAATTATCAAACTGTGCTTACGTTTTTCTTGAAATATTTGTATTACACATTGTATTTCTCCAGACTAGGTGAATAAATTTTAAATTTTTTAATTATTTGCTATGTATTAAATTCTCTACGACGATCCAGAACTCGAATCAAGTTTATCAGGGCTTAACGACTTCGGTGAAATTTCTAGGAACGACGACGGGAAAATTCCGTGAAAAACATTTCCGACACTTGTGCGCACCCGATAGTCTGTAAAGCAGGGAGACAAAACATCTGTGACCGCAACTCGGTTGGCTGGACGGGATCCAAAGGAACTGACTTACGATGACCGGTGAGACAAGCACGAGTGAAGAGATTTCCCGCTCGGACTTACCGACGACGATGATGATTTAGATTAAACTGGTATTATATTAAGAAATTCAGAAAAAAGCTAAATATATTTATTGTCTAACTAGTAAATAACATTTCTGAATTTTCGGACCACATCATAGAAAATTATCATTATTTTCATTCATCCATTAAACTTCTCCAGGTAATAAAATGAATAATATTGAATGCTTAGAATTAAAAAGAAATTTGAACTTGGCTACTAATTTGCTAAACAATATTACTTTCACTAACTCCTCTTCTCTTATTTTAATATTCCCGTTACGACCATCTGTACGCTAGTAATTAGGGCAATAACAATTTCGTCAGTACTTATCACTTCACTAATCACACTTCAATAATCAAATTTGTTTACGAATAAATAATCCAAAAAATTGTAAATATGAATTATTTAGGTACTCGTTTGCTTTGGTAACATGAATTATTTCTCCATAATAATATCTCTAAAATGTGTAATATTTTGATAGCATTCTTCACTGAGACAAAATAAAGATCGAAATAGTGCAAAGTTTATTTCATTTATTCGCTTTGGACTACGTACAATTATAATTTTAACAACCAATTTGTAAATTTATCACCTTCCCGACTGCTAACGGTGCTATGCTGATTTACTGTGTTTAGGTACCTACCTGTATTTTGTTTTTTATTCATAAAAATATTACATAATATGATGTTTCATACCTGTCAATATGATTTACTGCTTAGTTAGTAGGTACGGCGCGATGCATTTAACCTTGATTCATACTTTTTGGAAGTCAGTAATTCATTATTGGATGATTTATTTTACAGTATTTTAATATCCTATCTAATCTTAGGTAGGTAGGTATGTGTGTACGATCTACAAACTCCACACTTATTTAACGAAAAAATAGCTTTCAATATGATTTATTTTTTGTTTCAATCCTTAACGCACCATCTGTATTTTTTTTAGTATTAATAGACAAAATAACAATGAATAGCTCTCCATCTATGAATAAAAGATTCTTTAAATTTTTTGGCCATCTTAGGCGTTAAAGTGAGACCATCATTTGTGCTGATAAAGATGAACGCCTTCGCAGATCACCAAAATAAATAGACATGAACTAACATGAATTCATTGTCCTTAATTTGGCACCACGTTTTGTGCCAATACATTATGTATCAATTTTTTATTTGTATTTCTCCCTAATCCATTAAAAATATATTTGTAAGTAGACGAAAGTAGAGTCATCCGCCGAGAGGTTTTGTATGACTCATAAGAAAAAATATAATTTCATCTCATTTGCACTACCATTGGCTACATATAAAAGAAGAAGACATATGATAAAATAATGAGATAATCGTACCAATGTTAATCCCGGTTATACTATAAAATTATATTTAAATTCACGTAGAGGTAACAAACATATTTTATGTTTTTCACCCAATTAAATGATCATCATTAATAATCTCTACAATGTTAACGCCAAATTCATCAATAATACATATAAATATCTCGCTTTCCTGTTAAATAAAAATAAATTATTATATTTATCGTGATTTAAGATCACGATAAATATAATCTTTCATTCATCAATATTCTTTAAAATACGTTAATTTAAACTAAGCTAATTTGTGGATTCGTTTTAAAATAAGTAAATAAAAAAATGAAGGCATGCTTTTATACGCTTTCTTCGCATATTTTCGTAATCGATTTTTTAACAATACCATTCATTATTCAAATATTAAACACATCTTTTAAAAGTTTAAAACAAATTTTCGAACGGCATGTTTTTCAGTTATTTCTGTGGCTCTGGTTTGTAAGTGACATGATTTTTAATCTTAATTGAAATAATGACCAAATCATGTTGAAAATAATGTAATAATATGTAGTCATCCACTTTACGTAAATGTTGAAAGTTGCAGAACTCTAGATATTAGAAGTTGGTAAAAATTCCATTACAAGATTCTACCACAACAAACAACAAACAGAGAAAGAGAGTTAAATAAAATCACATAAAAAGCTTTGTGCAAACGTCATATAAATATTCAAACTAAGTTGAGTGCTTATGCTCTGAACAATTGTGCTATTTTGGTGGTCACAAAGGGTGAGAATTGAACCGCCGATCATTTGGTATAGTCTTCTGCCGTTAGACCAGACAAGTGCGCCTGTAACAAAAGACTAACTTGGATACCCGCCAGGGAGTTAGTTGCCAAAGGTTACCTACTAAGGGTACACTTTCCAACAAATAAGAATTGAACGAAAAATTGGTATTATTTTGTTAACGTTACAATTTAAAATATGAACAACAATTTTTTATTTATTTATTTATTTGTTTACGCCCATTAGGTATAGGCTTTTACATAAAGAATATAATATATATTTCAAAAAGCACATACATTAAACAATATCTGTATAGCACCAAAACATGAGTATAAAAATTAAAATATAAAGTAAAGAGCAGCAATGTGTATAGGCTTTTACATAAAAAATATAACATAAAATTAAAAAGAACATACATTAAACTATAGAACATACATTAAAATAAAAAATAATAGTTATAAATAGCAAAACATAAAAAGTATCAGGAATAGCACCAAAACATGAGAATAAAATTTAAATATATAAAGTAAAGAGCAGCAATGCGTATAGGCTTTTACATAAAAAAATATATCATAAAATTAAAAAGAACATACATTAAACAATATTAGTTATAAGTAGCAAAATATAAATTATCTAGTCAAATTGCAGATAAAATTCTAAGAATAGTGAAATGATAAAATATCTTTCGTAAAAGTAATTTGACGGCAAGGAAAATGCCTACTATTAGATTCAAATAATACTTAAATTAACAAACAATGAAACAGAAAAAATAAATACTCTTAGACGATATTTTATTTACTCGCAAGCATATTTCAAATCTTTGGACAATGTTTGCTAACTGTAGTAAATTTTATTTTTGAATTACGGATATTTTGTACACAATGTGGTTTTTATCCAAAGTTATTCGGCTGTGCTGAGCCGTTCAATTTTAATGTCATGTCAGATTTTCAAGAATCTGTGTTCTCTAATTTGTAAATTATGTACATTTGATAAAAGATAAATTAAAATAATTATAATTTATTCGGTCAATAAGCTTATAATACCACGATACGATACTGTTTCCACTGGCCTGATTTGGCGAATTAATATAGGCAAATGATCAACACGCCCTCGTTAGGTCATAAATAACCGAAAAGCCAGAGCGTTGTTTACTATGCCAACAAATAATATTTGCCGCGAAATGTGATAGAGAAAACGTGATAATTACATTTCTGTTGTCGTTGCATTTTTTCAGAAACTGTGCTGATAATAATAAATAAGCAACCAATGAATAATCACATTTTGTAAACCATTTTTTTTAATAAAGATTCTTAAACGGAATACGTGCCGCATCAATATTATTACTGCTTTCAAACTAAGTCGCACGCTTGTGCTACAAAAACAGGACTAGCATGAAGGTATGGAATAAGGCTCAAACCCGCGATCACTGGACCATTGGGCAAATGTCTTAGCCACAAGACCAAGAAACACGTTTATTATCATCAGTTTATTTTTCTTATATCTTAATATTATTTTATTTTCAATGTTTTATCGTTCATCAAAAAGTTGGCTTTACGTAGATCAATTCTTCTTCCTTGCACTGTCCCAACTCATTGCCAAGGTAGGCTGATGGGGTCGGCTCTTCTCGCTCTCAGGCTATATCTTCTTCCGTTCTGGGTATCGCTTTCATCCAGGCCTTTTCTCTGCAGGATTTTGAAGCATTGAGTCATCCAGAAGTTCTTTGATCTTCCTGTGGAAGACTGTCGATGAAGCTCCATAGACATTGCCTTCTTCACCATGTTGTCTGGTGGTCTCCGTCTTATATGTCCATACCATTTCAACTCTCGTTTCTCCAGCTTATTGTTTATGTCCGTGACACCCAGGCTACTATGAATGCCTGAATTTTTTAATCATATCTTTTAATGTTACTCCTGCCGACTTTCTAAGCATTCGCGTTTCTGCTGTTTTAAGTTGCCTAGGGTAGGAGTTGTACATAGTCTAGCATTAGGACCCATACATTACCACGGGTCTTATAGCAGTCTGGTATATATTTCCTTTAAGTTTTATAGGCATTTTCGGGTCACACAAGATTCCTATTGCGGATCTAAATTTCATCCATCTCACACCTATTTATTTAATGTTGCAACAAAACGAACACTGCGCATTTTAAACACTGCACGATTAATAGATTACTTACACTTGGATACGAATACGCACACATTTCGGATATCTTTTGTATTTCATTGGAGTGGAGTGCTACCCTTTTCAACATAATTAATATTTTTTAGAGAAACAAGGCAATTCATTTTAGTTTTTAACTCCGTTGCTTCATAAATTCTAATTACTTCACAGTTTAACTTCTTCATACTATTGAATGTACATTTTTTTCTTTTATATTCTTTGTTATTTTATACATACTTTTATTTACTTTATTTTATACTGAAAATTATGTATTTTGTGTAACATCAAACGATTGTAAAAGGTTTGGTAATCATTGAAATAAATAAATAAATTATTAATTAACATCCACTCGCATCCACATAGATCAATTATTATTCCGTTTCCCAGTAAATTTTGGATCAGTATTTTTTTCATTTATTAAAATTCTTCGATCGAACGGTGAAATGTTAGTTAATAAATGAAAAGTTCGAACAGCTCATCAAAGTAAGACATCCATTAGGGTTTTAGATAGTATTATTTTGTACATTAACGAAGGTACATTTTAAAGTACAGTACAGCGTAAAAGCCGCTTACATTATTACTCAACAAATGCCTACGTATGTATGTCGGCATACCAAAATAGCGATTCTTTCCATTCGTAAGTGCTTATAGTGCACAGCAGTGCATCCAGTACTGCGAGTGCATTAAACAGATTATATCCGCAGCATTAATGTTTCTTTTATGCCTAAAAACCTTTTTTATACGTGTCTGCGAAGTTTTACAAGGATCATGTGAGGAATTATTTACAAATGGTGTAGTAAAAAGTTCTCAGTGGAGAGAATCATTCAGCTGATGGATGAGTCTGCTAAAAAAACAATTTAAAAAATGTATACCTAAATCGATTAAATTTGGAAAAAAAAAATAGTAATTTGGGAAGCAATAAAACTTAAATTCAACACTATACCACAACATTACAATAAAAAAATAAATATATTTTATCATCAACAGGAAAATAATACAAATTCAAATCAGATAATAAACCATTCAAAATATATTTAATATTGTCACAAACAATAGAAAATAATAAAAATATTAATGTCTTAAAACGGATAGAATCTCATAACTAAAATAAAAGATGAAAATGAAATTATTGTAAGAGATAAGGAATCAATAATCCAAACTATTGAAAAATTCTAATCCAGGAAAATAAAACTGTCTTAAAACAAATGAAAAATAATGAAGCTCCGGGTACAGATCAAATAACAAGCGTTATGCTAAAACTAGGGGGGGAAAAGATGAAAGAAACCATAAAAATACTATTAGACAAATATCTAAAAGAAGGAAAAATACCTTATGATTGGCAAAACGCGGAAGTAAAATAGTATTTTAAAAAGGAGCGATAATCTAGAAAACAATCGATCCATAAGTTCGCTTTCACATCTATATAAATTGTTAGCAAAGATCATGATGAATCGCCTAACATTAAAATTTGATTACTATCAACCTGTAGAGCAAGCCGGCTTCCGCAAAAGTTTTGCAACCAGAGATCACATTCTAACTCTGAGATTGCTCACAGAGAAAACAACGTATGGTATACCTATACGCTTAGCTTTTATTGACTATCAAAAAGCATTTGAATCAGTTGAAAGGTGGACAATCATCGAAGCACTCCAAAACGCAAGAATAGATTCTAGATATATACTATTAGTTAACTTTTTATATGAAAATGCAACTATGAGAGTTATAATTGACGACATAGAATTGAGAAAATAAAAATAGTAAAAAGTGTCCGACAAGGTGATACAACCTCGCCTAAATTTTTCACGTTAACCGTTATGGCAGCTGCACGGCTTCGTTTTTATAGGAAACATGTTGGCATTCCGAACATTTCAGACGTTTGTACTTAGTTCTCGTTCGGAATTTTCTAGACGTTTCTAGAATGTCATAGCTAATTCCAGAGTGGGATAGTGTGTTCCAGAATGTAGTGGAAGGTACTGGATGTTTCGATGGTTTTGTTCCATAGTGACATATTACGAGGGATTCCAATCGTGCGTAAATTTCTCCGAATTCTATCATCTCGCTACAATATATTTTTTAAACAATGACATGTCACCCGGTTATATACATATTGTGTTGAAAGTATGATTTATATTCATTTAATAGTGTCATTTTCATATAGCACAATATCATATATAAACCGAACAGTAAAGAAAACATGAATATTTGATTAAATTTGATGAAATTTAGTTTTATTATTGAACCGTTATGAACTCCGAAAATTTTCTTGGCAACAACAGCAGAAAAGGGATAAAACTTTGTTGTATAACTCACGTAGGGTCGGTTGCCAAGAGCATATCTCCCGATGTCTCCATTTCGTGTACACTGATGCTGTAGGTAAAATCAACTGGAATAAATGGTTCAAGTATTGTGTTTCAGAATGAGATTATTCTATAAAGAAACATCGGTGATATACGCCGTTTTTAGCAACTAAGCTGCAGTTTTTTTTTGAGGTGGTATGTAAAATTGCTATTGCAGTTCCAGGCATAGACAAACATGGTCTGTATACTGATGGCAAAAAAAATATTTTTTCGCTTAATAAATTTTATCTTTATGTATGTATTTCTATGGTTCATCTATTTTGTTAGGATATGATAGAACTTTGTTCTATAATACACAATTACAAAAAATGCCAAATTTGTAATTGATTTTCAAAAAATACGTATAGTATTAGTATATAGTATTTTGATACGCCCAGATTTATAGAGCTTATAGCAAATAGAATGAACGCATCTGAAGTATTAGCGCGGAAAGCTCTTGTGCTTTTAAAGGTGTTAAACGCAAGGAGATTTAATAACTTACTGCAGTTAATGAAGATCCATCGTCTAGAATAGAATGATATCAGAAGCGCTAAAGAAATTGTGAAGTCAAGATAAATATTATAGATATTTCACAGAGACGAAACTATTTTTTTGTATTGGAAAGTACGTATGGAAGTCTTTGTGGGTATTAATAGAGCTTACGTACGGGTGGCTTAAGTGAACACTTACGCAATGTAACGTTCACCAAATCCATCAAAAATCTTATCAAAAAAAATATAACTCATATACGAAAAAGGTTTGCAGGTCAAACATATTATATAGGTACAACTTACAAAAAAAATTATAGATATACGAGGATATAACTTTATATATAGGTCGTCAGTGCTGTGAAAACCCAAAAAACTTTCATAACTACTTTTCCATATGAAAAAATAACTTCATCTCTATGATACGTCTATAATATATATCTTGATTAATGATGTCCCCCTGGGATCTAGCATTGTCTTAAAGATTTGAACATATTAAAAATATTCTGAAATTGTGAAGTGTTAGGATTTGCGATGAGTACGTATTAATTAGAATGTGAAGGACCAAAATTATAGGGAATCAATTACGAGGAACGTTCAACTTGCTTTGTGTGAACTTACCAGGTTTATCTCTGTTTAATACTGTGCGCTAGTCCATGTTCTTTATCAAATCAGTGCACAATAGTCAGTCACAAGGTCGCAAGAAATAGGTTAAAAAACACAAAATATATAATGTATAGTTTACTAGACGTTCTGGCATAGAAATGTAAGATATTGTCAGTCTCTCAAAAATCCCAAGCAACTCGAAACTGATGTGGGAGATTGCCAGATCCAGCTTAAATAATCCGCAGTGAAGTCAAGCGCAGGAGATAGAAAAGTGCAAAATAATTTATACGTAACATTATTTTTGGATGTGTGTTCACCAAGATTCCTATAAAAAAATCGCACAAGCGTAAAAATGAGTATATAATCGCGTTGATAATTCACAACACAACACATCTTCATGTGCCCTGTCGGGTCCCCCCGACGTGGCGATCATCGGGGAGAAAGTTTCCCTGTCCAGGGCAGTGCGGAACAGCTCTTCCACGCTTCTCATCCTGGTCCATTGTCGGATGTTTCGAAGCCAGGAATGCCGCCTCCTTCCGACCCTTCTGCGACCCTCAATCTTCCCCTTCATGACGAGCTGAAGGGGAAGATTAAGGAAGATAATTCACAACACAACACATATCGCTACGTAAATACGTCCTACGGATTTTAAATTTGATCGGATAACCAGTCATAAACAAAGTGTCTTACAATTAATTAACGGATTATTAATTATTTTAATAAATTCACAAAGTCACTGGACACAAATTAACTTAAGGACTATTAATTCATTTATACAATTTAGAAATTAATCACTCGTCTGTGAAGCACTTTATTATCGATTGCTAGAATGTTCTGTTTAATTCTTGCACGTAAGAACTTCGTCGTAGATACAACACGTAAGAACTGTCGCTTCGATTAATCATCGCGTTGGTAACATTGCGGTCATAACGGATTTATCGGTGGTTAATCGCGTCGGTTAAACCTCAAAGCAGTTATGAATTCTCAGTGGCACTGGCTCTAGGTTGCTTCTAGATTTTTCCATATGTTTCCCGACGAGTGTTATAGGGCGTCCCAGAAAGTTATGCTCGAGAGACTTCGATCGTATTGTTGTCCTCTAGAGGATTTGCTTGTGCGCAATCATCTCGCTACAATATATTATATTTACAAAAACCATTTAAAAAGTATCTTGAATATGTACAATGTGTTAAATCTTATTGTTATTATCGATCATATTGGATCGGAAGGTGTAGGTTTAGTGCGAACAGATGTTTACAGGCATCTCGAAATTATTTTATGAGTCTAGTAGATGTCTTTAAACGTGTTTTTAAATTTCAAATAAAAATGTATTTTTGATTTTGGTTTTGGGTTGAACTTGATAGTGTGGTCGGTTAAACAGTATTTCATAGATGTCGAACACGACAATACACTAACAATACGTTACACTAAACAAAAAAAATCACTTTTGCACAAACCTTCTTTGAACATAAATTTTATAACTTATGATTACACATGCTTAAACGTGTGTTTGCTGTATGAATAAAATCCTCGAAGATTTGTTAAAGACTTTACGTTAATTTAACTGTAAATGGTTACGGATATTTTATACGAACCGTATGTTTTTCCGAGAAAATATTCTCGACGTTTCGTTGAAGTCGTATTCAACGTCATCAGGAGAACGTCCTGTACCCGTGGAGGTATAGAGCGGAACTTTACGTTAAATTGATTAAGAAAACTTTGTCTTCCATTTTCTACAATTCATTGAAAATGACTTTGTTATAGTGTCGCGGTAGTGGGAGACAAATGAAACATTTAAAATTAATGAACGTTTCATTTTATGCACAAAGTCACTGGACGCGACTTTAATTGTAATCACTATTTTGTAATTGGTAATATCGCTATCGAGAACCTTCCACTTGGCTCCTGAAATTCTAACTCGCGTCATTTGTATTGCTAGGATCACACTATCTAACACTTCTCATATGCGGGTAGGTACTCGTTGTTTGTCGCTGGTCTGTGCGCGCACTGATCGCCCGCCTTTGTGGTATTCTCTCCTGTAGAACCGGAATATATTTCCGTGTGTGCCATCAACCTCCAAATAATTGTAGAACACTTCAGATTGTTCGGACAACCTAGATTATGTACGGTTTCCCTTGATTATAGCATTTCGTGACATCACTTGTAATTGGGATGGTAACAATAAATACAAAAAACGCGAAATAAATATGTTACGCGTATATGTTTAAATCTACCTCCTATCACCGATAGTGCAATATATTGTACAAAATATTCGTAATTATGTCTGGACAATTAATTAATTAAGTAACAGTTGGTCACTCAACGCAACCACAACACAGCCATTGTCATTAAACACTTTCGGTAATGAGTGTGGGTTTTGCATCAAATAAACTTGTAGAGGCTAACCTACTAGGGAAGGGAACATATCGAAAGAATCGAATTATCAGACATGAATAAAAAAATGTTTGTTTGTTCAGACATTTTCTATAAAATATTCCAGGTGAAATAATTCAAATCGGATGAATTTTTTTTACAAGTTACGTAACCAATAATGAGAAAGGTTATATACTATTTATTTAATATATCAAAAATCTAAATTAATAATATAATATATAGAATAAGCAGTCAAAAGAGACCAAACTCAATCACATAGTAGGTATAGATAGATTTCGCAGCTGGTAAACATACCTCTACATTTTAAAGTGGAATATTAAGCAATATACTTTTTAATATACCTATACAAAATATTCTTACGAATTATATAACATATAATATACTAGAACACGTCTGAAAATTATGATTCTCAACTTCGTTTATAGAACATATGTAGACCACACCTAAGTTTATACAGGGCCACTCCCTTTATAGACTTCCATACATTATGCTCATATAAATAGCTTCGTCTCTGTGAGACTTCTATAATTTATCGAAATCAATAATTATCAATTTTAAGAAATAAAATTTGATTGACAAAACTAGCAATAATTTCAGTTCGGTGCTCTATACGAGTCTCATTTCTATCACCGATGTATATTGCATTGATTTTCAAAGTTTCAGTTGTTACAAAGTGAAGGTGTTTTAATTAAGTTTAGCGTCGAGCGAAGATGAGAGAGGGTCGCTTCTCATAAAATTATCTTGTTTAAGTTTTTTATATTATTCGTACTATATTTACATTGTGTATTTTTTTTTAAATTTTGCTAAAAAAGCAGTAAAAGCACACCAGTAATTAAGTAATAATTATTACTATTACCTAAAAATAATTACTATTATCTATCTACGATTACCTAAAAATAAAATACGCACCATAATGTTGACTATTCATTCTAATATTATTACGTTTCGTGGCTGCTGGGGGCAAATGAAAATACTCGAAATTAATGAGCGATTTATTTATAAATGATAAATTAATTATTAAATGTACAAAGTCACTTAACACGACTTAAACTAAACGCTATTCTTTAATCTAGACCATAATATACCACTTCATCTATAAACACTTTACTATCGGTGGATAACACGTATTTATCGCTCGTAAATAGACTATTCAATTCCCGCTTGTAATATAATAGGTACTTCGCTCGATTATTTCGCCTTATTTATCGCTTCGATTATCTCACTGACAGGCCACCCTGTAAAAAACTGTCTCTAGGGTGTAATTCTATATTCATTTTAATTAATCTGGCTCCTAAGCTGTATGTCTACATGTTGAGTTTTTATTTTTATGTTTATTACTATGGACACTATGGACTTTGTGCATTCACAATTTGTACTTGAACTTTTTTGTACTTGACTTGCAATTCCCACTTAATGGACAATAAGTATGTTCCAATTGTCATTTTTTTAATCTCCTGATCTAGGAGACAGAGAAGAGGTTTTGTGTGGACACCTCCCCCTCTCGCTCGCATTCCCAAGAGTGTCAGCTTGGCAGTGAATACGACCATTTTAGCATTAAAAGAATGCAAAACATGTGTGGCGAAAGTGAAGGGCCGATATGGGAGCTCTTGCTCATAGAACGGCCATGGGTGTGTGGTGGATCCCCTCTTCTCCAGGCGTTTACTGAATGTTATAGATCATCCTGTGTACGAAATCTCTTGCCATTTCGTAACAATATCAATCTCAATATTTTTACCTCGTTTTTGAAAAAAATGAGTAAAAAAATCATAACAAAAAAAAAACAACACAATACATAAGTATATCTTTCAGCGGCACAGAAATCCTGTGTAGTTTTTATGGTCGATGGTAATGCTAATTTTCGTAGCGTCGTTTTTGCGTACGATACGCTTGAAGGGCGCTTTAAAAAATTACAAATTCTTTTCCAATCAATCGGTTTAAGTGCATTAATTTAAAAGTTCCTGATGCAACAATTAGTTCTATCGGCGAGAGAAAATATCTTTCGCGGACTTTTTCACTCGAAGGGCGGTGCAAAAATCTTGAAAGAATTTTCTTCTGATCCCTGATAAAATTACTTTAAGTACCCACGTAAATAAAAAGAATTGCAAAAGTTTCGTTATTTAATTATAAAAAGAATACATACAGTAAAATAAATTTATTTACGGAGTATCTAGCCATTCTTAACTACATCATTTATTGCTATGATAATCAGGGTTAAAGTACTTATATAATTAATAAAATAAACTAAGTTTTCACCACTATGTATTGAAAATATCAAAATATTTCAGGGCCTATGGCCCCTTCGTCAGGATACAATTGTATCCTGACGAAGTCAAAGTACTTGTAGTACTTGTAGAGTAGCTTGTTGGTCTTGTGGTTAGGACTCTCGCCTCGTGATCCAAACGTCACTGGTTCGAACCTCACTCCAGGTCAGCAAGTTAGTCCTATTTTGGAATAATCCAAGTTGACGGTCCCAGTGTGCATACACTATAAATAATTATTTCACTGTATAATTGAATGTCCTGATTACGATATTAAAAATAATTCACACTTAAATAATAAGTATTAAATAAAATATTGAATTTGAAAATTTCGATAATTATACCATACATTTTAAATCACAATTATTACTTTCTTAACCATAGAAAAATGAATACAGAAGTCATAAACAATAATAAAGATTATCCAATATAAATTTTATTTTTCACGATAGCAAGGCAATTATTTACGCTAAATATCATTTATTAATAAAAACAAAAGATAACGTATCGGGTAGGGTAAAAGCCAAATTTTTGTAAAAAACGGAGATAAATCTGGATGACGTATCCAATAGGAAAAAGCCAATTTTGTGATAAAAACGGAAATTAACCAAACCTAATAACCTAACCTAACCAAAACTATTAACCTAATCTAACCTAACCAAAACTAATAACTTAACCTAACCTAACCTAACCAAAACTAATAACCTAACCTAACCAAAATTAATAACCTAACCTAACCAAAATTAATAACCTAACCTAACCTAACCAAAACTAATAACCTAACTTAACCAAACCTAATAACCTAATCTAACCAAAGCTAATAACCTAACCTAACCAAAACTAATAACCTAACTTAACCTAACCAAACATAATAAACATATACATATAATAATTAACTACTAAAAAAAAAATAAAAAAAAGCATTCAAACCACTAACCTAACCTAACTTAACCAAAACTAATAACCTAACCTAACCTAACCAAAACCTAACCTAACCCAACCAAACTAATAACCTAACCTAACCTAACCAAAACTAATAACCTAACCTAACCTAACCAAAACTAATAACCTAACCTAACCTAACCAAAACTAATAACCTAACCTAACCTAACCAAAACTAATAACCTAACATAACCAAAACTAATAACCTAACCTAACCAAAGCTAATAACCTAACCTAACCAAAACTAATAACCTAACTTAACCTAACCAAACATAATAAACATATACATATAATAATTAACTACTAAAAAAAAATTAAAAAAAGCTTTCAAACCATAAAAAATTAAGTCAGTTAATAAAATACAGAAAGTACCTGCGTTCAAGATTCATCATATTTCTTTCGTCTATAAATATAAATTTGTCATGCAAACTTAAACATTGTCTATGATTTTCAAATTTTTCCTCAGATATTACCTATGAAATGTCAAAATATACGGTACATTTTTCGAAACTTTAAATTGTGATATCTTATTTAATACTTACTATTTAAACGTAAATTATCTTTCATTTTGTTATTAGCACATTCAATAATATAGTGAAATACTCATTTTCGTTATATGTGCAATGGGACCATTGTATTGGATTTAGCCCATTTTTGTACCTGTTATCTGTCAAAGTATCTCGAACTCAAACGTCATAGTATCCAAACCTTGTTACATATTATAGTGTACATGTACATCTACAGAAAATGTTTTAGGTTTGATACTATAACGTAAGTTTATTAAGTCGAAATTCGATTGACGAAAGTTGGGACGTACGCGCCACGTCGGCGACAGCGGAACAATGAAAGGAAATCAACCAGATTTTCCATCTCACCTCCATTTTCCATCTTAAAATATTGTGGCCAGTTTAACACTTGTAATTTACGTCCGGTTCATCATTCACACACGGCGTGTCGCGGCGAGTTGCTTCTGGTAGTATTCGAGTCGATCGAAAGACGATGCGCTCTGTCGCCCGCGAGCGCGGGGAGACTTCAACTGGTCAAAATTTGCCACTCGCGTGCAACAGAGTATTGGTAGGTAGGTCTGCATTTTTGGTATGTAAGGTTGGAAATAAAAAAATAACCCATAAAAACCAAGTTTTTATTACACTCCCTTTCTTTGTAAAATATAACAATAATTAAAGACGAATTAAAACATATAACATAACACTAAACTTACAGTAATTTAATATATTTCTAAAATGTCAGATGTTTTGAACTTTGAAAAGACACTTCATACTTTGAAGATTAAATTCTAAAAACATTTGTCAGTCAATTTAGATTTTCGACATTCGTAGTGAAGTACCTATTATGCGTACCGACGGAGTAATTCAAATTTAGAAAATATTCCGCGACGTTATCGGGCGCGCCGTAATCAAACTTTTCTAATGATTCCAATTTCTAAAAAATTTCTTAAAATTTCTAAAAATCCGAAATTATACTATAATTATTTTTTTTTTAACGAAAATTTGATAGATCTTCTTGATCGTCGCCACGATTCTATTTGCCAAGTTTCAGCTCGATTGGATCACGAGAAAAGGGTTAAAAATTGATCCAAAGTTTTTTCACCCGGCAAGCCGGCAAGCAAGCAAGCAAGCAGACGCCACGAGTTAATATAAAGGGAGTAAAAATAGCATATATTGGGGTAACAACGGAATGGAGGTAATCATTAATTTGAAACCCAGTGCCATACGCCAACAGATACATGCAGATATATCATTTTACTTGGTTGTGGTGGAATCTTGTAATTGATTTTTCACCAACTTTCCGACTAGCTAGAGCTCTGAAACTTTCAACATTTACGTAAAAATAATGACTATACATTATTAATTAAATCATTTTCCAAATGATTTGGTCATTACTTCGATTAAAATTAATCACCTCACTCACAATCAAGTGAGCCGCAGAAACAGCTTAAAAAAATGCCGTTCTAAAATTTGCATTAATTAATCTTTAAAACAACGTGTTTAATATCTGGATGATTTGATTTGCATGGGTGATTTTAACAAATCCATTACGAATGTATGCCAAGAAAGTGTATATAAACCATTCCACAATTTTTTTATTTTTATATTATTACATGCTTTTATAAAGTTTCACTTGTCTGTCAGCGAGGAATGTTGTTATTAACATTTGACCCTTTGCTGACCAAAAATCGCTCTGAAATTTGGGAGAGAAACGAATTCCTGATGAAAATACAATAATCATTTAATAATTTGACAAAATCATTTTAACTATTAAAAAAAATTAAAAGCTGACGCATTATTTTATCGGACATTGTACTTACCGGTGACATCTGTCGGTTCGTATTTTTTAAAAATATTTTACACGAAACCAATCAATAGCGATAAAAATATGTAAAAAAATTTCACTGCCATTTTCCCAATTTAATTTGTAAGAGTCTCAACAAGGCGCCACGATCTTCTCTTATTTTGCGACATTTCAATATTCGCTGATACATCAAAAATGTTCTCTTCTTCAGGATAACTTACATACTAAAGTTAAAATGTAGATAAATATTGGTAGAGAATTTGAAGAAAAGAGTTGCAAGAGAGGGGGGGGGAGAATAATAAATTAATTAGAAGGGGAATAATGGTTAATTGAAAAAATATTCAATGGAGGATTTTTTCCAAATTTTATTTTATTTGACTTAATATTAACACTATTTCTTATTTCAAGATTTTCTAAATTATTTATCTGCGAAACCTTGTAACCTGAATGGAATATTTTTATCCTGTTTTAAAATCAAATATACGGTCATTTTCTAATAAATGATTTCCAATACTACCGATTCATTATTGCTATTCACGGCTCTGAGATGTTCTTTAACTCTAAATTCAACATATAGACGTAGACTTATTTCAACATGTAGATGTCGAGATAGAACATACAGATATTGTATCTAATAAAGTAGTGTAAAATAAGTTTTTTATCTTTAATAAATAAATATTTTTTTGTGTAAGTCAAAAAATATTTTTTTAAAAACATGTATTTGTAATGTGTATAATAATCTCAAACATTGAACAATCAGTTTAAATTAGAGAGAGCCTTAATTATTACCCCATATGGATTTATAAAACCACTGTCGAGTATACTGTAGGTCATATAATTAGTAACTATTTGAATTATTTAGATGACACTCATCAGCAAAAACAAAACATCGTAATTGGCCATTTATCCCGGAGCGACGCGCGACACCCCGCCTCTATTTCAAACTAAAACTACAACATGTGACAAATCCTGATTAGCTGAAGTCTTTCGTGCATAGCAAACACGAACCACGGTATAACACACAATTTTGTTACGGCTGCGTGTACGCTGCGTGCAGTACGCGTGCGCAATTTTGCAGATTTGACTCTGTGACGACTATTAACGTGAAATTTAGTTTTCATTTTGAATTCACCAAAATTGATTAAGCATTAGTGTGTATAACTTAGCAAATGATTAGTTTTACCAGGTCCCCTACCCTATCTTGTATCTTGATACTTGTAAATTACATATTTGAAGCACCGTGATTATACTGGGTCGGCTCAATACATAGGTACACGTAATAGTATCGTGCGGACCCTAAAATTGATGATGATATTCTTACAGATACCCCATCATAATTTAAAAAGTCACTCCCACATAAATTCTCTATTTACATGGAATAAATTCATATATTAAATATATGCATGTTGCTATAGCAGGCCAAAAACACTAAACCAGAGATGATAATTAGTCTGAGTTTAATAAATGCCTGTTAGAGACTTTAGGCACTGCACGATTATTGGGATCTAATTTAAGTAGTTAAACGAAAAAATCTCTTTTTTCTAGAATTTAATAGCTTCTGATCTTCTGCCATCAAAGTAGGCATCTTCACACCTGTCTGTTTGCAAATAATTCTCAGGCAAGAAATTATTCTTCGATCTAAAGTCATCCTTCAATGACCAACATAAGAATGTTGCATTTAATACGTAGCGTGTGTTCAAGGGATTCATTTTTCTTTGTTCGCCTTTCTGGCCTGCCTACTAGTCTACGGTATTCTAAGCATTGTCACAAATGTTTTTGATTTTGTTCACGGAGCTTGTTTTCAGTGTCTCATGTGCATTGTTGAGAATCGGTACCATTGGGATATTTGCCACCGAAGAAAATATTCAGCGCTCCGTTTCACAAAACAGAAGACTTCTGAAAAATGCACGTAGGTCCAATTACACCACACCTTCATTCATTCTTCAGGATCCCTGTCTTTGTTCAGCCACGCGTTACTTTCAACGGGAATCTTTTTTATTACTAGGTTCATATCGTTTCTAAGCCTTTAACTTATATTTTAGATGCACTGAATACCAGGATTAAGGTCTTTTTTTAATGGTAGTAAAATAAAAAGACACAGAGAACAGGAGCTGATGATGAAGAAAATTAACGCGGTAAACTAATGACAATGTAATTATTATTTCAACAAAAAAAAAAAAATATATAATATATATATATATATATATGGGGTACCAGAGCTAGCAGCAGAAACTTGGCTGGTAGATTCCTGACTATGTTATGAATGTAAAATATAAGTAAAAATATTTATACAATAGATGTGCAATATCAAAGTTTGAATTTTTTTCAATATTTCTGACTTATTTTTTTTGCAAAAAATTGAACTATCATTACAGCAACTTATATCGAATACGAAAAATTGTATACAACTATTAGATCATGACATTTTCAAGAAATCGTTTTTCTTGTTTTTTCTGATTCTTATGGACATTACATCATTAATTTAATAAGCAAATAATAAGCTTTTTTATTTCATTCAATGCTGAACCAGATGCGCACGTCGTGATGATTATCTCCGCCATTTTGAAATTAGCAAAATAGTTTGTTTATGAAAAATATTAACTAATGTATGACATAAGCATTGATAATAAAATTAATTTTGTACAGGTTCTACATAGTTAAGTAAACAATTTTTTTAACGTATTTTTAATGCCTCAAGTTAGTGAAACCGCTTGGTGGGTAAACATTCAACAAGCATAAGGTGTAAAGTAGAATACGAGGATAACAAATATTATATGCTAGCTGTAAAGAATAAATATTATTAAAAAATACTCTAAAGAAGTAACGGACATTGCACGAAGTTAAGACGGATGGACCGACGGACGGACATACAACGAAATTATTATAATTGGGATTATCCAAAGTACCTATCATAAAATTTAGTATAACAAGTACACAAGCGAGAGTATCGGTACGTATTGATGAATATAATCGAAAGTATCTACCAGACCATAAAAAAATATTTTAATTATTTTTTTATTCAGATTATTTTAGTCTAAAAAAGAGATAAAAAAATGGAATAATTTTCAGGCGTATTGTTAATTATTCGAAAGAATATCGTGTACTCACGGCTAGTAGCGAAAATTTTACAGGTGGATTAGTGTGTCGAAAATATTCAAGCAACCATGTCCAAGTTACGGAGATATGCAATTTAAAAGTTTGCATTTTTAAATTTTTTCTGACTTATTTTTTGCAAAAAGTTGAATTTTTTAGAAAAGCGTGTTTAATTTCTTTTAACATATAATATTTTAGTCAGCCATTTGTCTTTGATAGAATGAAGATCCGTAGGTATGCAGTGAGTTGGGAGTGATGCGAATTTGGTAATCAATATATATATATATATATATATAAAATGAAACCCGTGTTTCCCTATCCGCCAAGTTTTCTCCACAACCAGCCACAACCACCCACCGGTGGTTATGGTGGTGGATAGCCCTTGGTGTCACATCGAAAATGTGCGAGTTTGGTGGGGGTGGCTGTGCATGGGTGGGAGTGAGTGACGAAAATGTGCTTTCTAGCACATTGTTTTGTTATGGGAAGGCCGCAAATGCTTCAGATTGTTTCAAAATAGGCGCGCCGACTGTGTCGGTGAGTCTAGAAGGTTTCGGAAAAACCTGCTCTAGAAACTTCTGGAAGGAAAAGGTTCTAGAAAATTCCCGAAAGTTCTATAAGGTTCTAAACTGAGTGGCGGAATGTGTCGGTGTGTCTAGAAGGTTCGGGAAAGTTCTATGACGATCCAAATAATGTACTAAAAATCTACGCGTGCGAAGCCGCGCGAGCACAGCTAGTATATATTAAAATAAAGTGTACCTACCTAGCAGACGAAATTAATATTATTTAATCAGAATTGCAATGAAATACCTACGTTTTTTCCTTCTCTATTTGATTTTGTGGTCATTTAGAAATTTTCGGGCCCACCGGACCTTAGGCCCTGCCTCGGGCCCGACTGCGCCTTTGATAGTGGAAGTATGAAGACGAAGTTGAGCTGGTGGCAAGGGTATGAATAAGTGATGCAAGTGCTTACGATGTACGAGGATGGCGATGGCGTGTTACAGTAGACGCCCAGTAAAATAATAGATGTCGGTGCAAATATTCAGATATATTTGCAGAAACTATAAAAAGGTTGGAATTATTATAATATATTATTTACCCATGTGGGATGATGGGCCGCTTGCAAGGAAGTACAGGTGCGATTCTTCTCAAGGAGTCGCCTTGCCGCGTTAGGAAAGTACTCCAACACGACATGTCACATTATGATTTATATATCAGTTTACAAACTTTTATTTCCAAAGTATTTATAAATTTATATTGTAAAATTAGAGTACAGTGGTTTACTGTGCATATTGTATATCCATTTTTTAAAACAAATTCATTAATCAATTAGAAAACATACAGAAAAATCAAATCGACGAAAAAATATTTTGACTGCTACCGGGATTTGGACAACGGATCTCCAATCTATCCGGGAATAGCGCGTTACCAATTACATTATAGCTGCCTCGTACATTGCCGTTAATTTATCGACTATATATGTAGTCTCTCTTTTTTATTAATTGATTAACACATATATTATCACATAACATTTTCGACTAATTGAGGCAAGATCTGCACAGTTGAAGATAAGTTCTGTTACACCATGCACACCCTAAATATATTATGATAATTTAATTGACTATCTGTCGGTCCGTAACTTGCCGGAATTACAACTTTAAACAGAGTGTGATACGCAATAAAAAAAGAAAACACTTTGTATAAAATCACCATACTCGTATATCGAATTATTAACGTGTTTCGGGTTCCATGGTCCCCAAAACAATATATACCTACTAGGAAATTGATATTATTTGATACATTGATAAAAATAAACAAATAAATCAAAAAATTTTTTGAGGAAATATTTTTATAAGCTTTCTATACATTCGTAAACGATTTTTTAATATCGCCCATGCAGTATAAATTTTCAAATGCCTCAGCTGTTTCTGCGGCTCTTGGTTGTGAGTGACGTGATTATTAATTTTAATCGATATAATGACCAAATCATATCAAAAATGGTTTAATAATATATAGTTATTCACCTTACATAAATAATGTTGAAAGTTTCAGAGCTTTGAAACTTTCAACATTTATGTAAGATGATAACTTTATACATATATAGACTAGCTGTCTTCTAGATTCCACCAAAATAAACAAACAGACTTAAATTCTTATTTAAATATATGGTAGTCAAATTACTATGATGAAAACAAATTTTAACGGTTTAATTAGCTATTGCTAAGGTTTGCTTGACACTTTCAATAAATATTTTTTACTTCATCTAATAGCTTAAAGTTCTAAGAATAATTTGAGCTACAATCTTTCAAAAAATCCAAAAATTGATTTAGTTATGCCAATTTGAAGCTAACATAGTAGATGAATTTTTAAACGAATTACATATTTTGCGTTTTTCTCGGAAACGATTTAGCCCATTTTGTTCAAATAAAATTATTTACAATTTAGCGTACATTTTTTTTGATTATATGTCATTTGCTTATTATGATTATACATTTTTTTTCGTTACGTCATATACATAACATCATTTAAAAAGAAAATAATTAGCCTTCTTATTTAGTGACATGAGAATCTTTGCAATTTTAAAAATAATTTGTATGGCGTTAACGATGATAGTAAAGAATCATATATTATTATAATAGTTAGGTAATTTTTTTTGAATTGGAATGTATTTTTGATGCCTCAATATGGTGTAAACCTTTGATGACTTAAGTAGGTAGTCTAAATCTGAATTTATTCTGTCATTCTGTCTGTGAATTGTCTTACTTGATAACTGTATTTCAAATTCTTTTGTTCAATTGCATAATTTCTAGGCAATGTCCCTGGTAGGACCTGGGGCCATGAGCATCGTCTAGGCTATAACGCATGCCTTTATAACGCAATACATGACGCTAGAAAATAATAAAAATATCTCATGCAGCTGATTTCTTCATTTCGTGTTGTCCATAGTATGTGTTAATATCATAGACTCATAAAATGTCATTATATTTCAGGTGCCGACACGATGCTAAGCCGCTATTTCCCTGGCGACCTGCGACTTTGCGCGACAACCTCCCACCGTTTTGCGAGCGATCACAACCTGAGTGACTCATTTTCCTTTGCGTCGACAGCTTGGCCTCAAATCACCATCATTACCAGCAGGAAACTAACGATAAGTGAACTGTGAACTTGCACATACACGATGATTGTTGCGCGCTGTTTTATTGCATATTATTTGAGCGATTTTTCTGCCGTGTGCAATTATTTGCCTATTTTGTTTTAATGTTTTTAATATGTTTGTATAATTAAAAGTGGTGTAAGAAAGTGTCGAGATAGACGCATCGCAAACATTTGCTTGTTAACAACTAAAACAATTTTCACGGTAGACAAATAAAGGCGTCCTTATAAAAAGGGTCTACACGAAAAAACAAAATTTTACAGGAGAAAGAAAAAAAGTATTGAAATAAATAACATGAATTAGAGTTTTTATTTTTATTTTCAAATATTGGTAATTATGGACATTATTTTTACGTTTTCTTTGTTTATTCATGTTTTCAAGCAATCCCAGTGACATCGTCAAACTGTCGGTATCCATTATTACCATTCATATTGTTACTACCAGATGAATATAGATCTTTTTTTAACATTAGAAACTTTTGGGGTGAATTTCGGCAAGATTTAGTTGAAATCACGAAAAATAAAATACTGCACATGGTGCATACTGTTATATAGAACATTTTTAAACAATAAAATATCTCTATGACCTGATATCCTGTATAGACCCTTTTTACACGGACGCCTTCAAATATATTAAATACATGTATTATATTTGCGTATACATATGAGATTTGTTTCAGAGACTCATCTCAAAAGCGAGTAAGCATATAACGTTGACAGCGAAGCTAGCTATGATGCATTTTCACCTGTATTTTATAAACAAATGTAACTAGTACTTGCCAACCTTTACCGACAAGTCTCTTAAACGAATGATCAAAGCGTTATCCATGTAAACACTTTTAGGTCATTTACAAGTCAATTTAAATAGGGTTATTACGCATCATTGAACAATTTTTTTAATTGAATATCATACGGATTTTAAGAGAAAATTGTTTCCATTTTTTTAACTGATAGAATCAACATTATTTCTGCCAAAAATATGGAATAAATAGAAATGATTATATTGCATGTTGTTACATGTGATAATCAAAAACTAATATGAGAATAATAAATTATTTAAAAATACTTTTATGTCGGAATGCTTTATTTCATTCATGTATGTATACCCTTTGAATCAATTAATTAGGTTGCATTCAGCTATTAATTGTGTATAATTAATAACTTATTTACTTTTTTTAATATTCGTTTACTTGTTATTAATAAATACAAATATATTTTTATTTAAAAAATACGCCATAAATGTAGCTAAGTTGACCTAAAAAATTGTTAAAAAACATGTTTAAAAAACACACTTATATATATCAAGATCAACAAATATTATATTTTCTTCAATAAGTGCAAAATGATTTTGTGGTAACATTATTTATATTAATAACAAGAAAACACTACGTGTGTAAACCACTGTTTATTGACCAATGGCACGCCAATAAACATGCATATTATTAAATAAATAATGGTTTATATTAAGTTTTTTTCTCGTTATTGATATAAATAATATATTTTTCCCACGAAAATTAAGTTTATACAATTGGTAGTAATTTTTTAACATCATTTTTCATCTAATTTTATTTACAACAATATTAAACATTAAGATGATTTCTTTTAATAAAGTTTGCTCTAATATTTCCATTTTTTATTAGCAATACTGTGTGTTGAACAAATGTGTCCTTACCATAAAATAACAATAATTTATATAATACCGTTTTGTTACTTTTCTCTTTATGGACCGAAAAATACAAAGGAAATCAAATCTCCTTGAATGTCCAGTCAAAAACCACAATATATTTAAAAAGATCAAAGCTTCTATTTAGTATCTTAAAAATATAACATTTTTTAACAAATCACATTTTATTTGTGATATTACGATTTTTAAAACATTTGATTATCTAAACAAATATTAGGTAGAAAGACCACGTAGACAGAAAAATCTATCTATCGAAAAACATCACCTAGACTTGAAACGAGAACCTTCCAATTCTATGTAATATTGTGTTCCACTTAGCAGGTTCTACTAAAAGGCTTTTGAAAACATCATAATTAAAAAAAGGTTTCGTCTAAAGAGAAAAAATAGTCTCACTTAAAAAAAACGTGAATATTTGACGACTTTCTGGTAAAAGTGTCTACCGGCAACAGAAAGATGCAGATTAAAGAACGAATGATCACTATATATTATTTCAATATATAATATTTTTATGTCTATCTTTCAAATATTTGAAGTCATCTTACTTCATACATCTATTTACAAAAAACGCCATCTTATTTATTATTTTTCATGTATTTAGAATAGAATCTACCATTTGCTTACTTTTTGTAGTTTTACCTTTATTCTTCTTATTAAAGATGTGTAAATTAAGCTCTTTATAATTATTTACTTTACTCAATTGTAAGATAATAGGTACGTATAATTTTATGCGTCTTTTCATTTAAAAAAATATATATTAAAAACTTACTGTTGTAATTAAGAAATTGTATATTAACATTTTTCTATTTTCTCGCATGGACATAGTAAAACGCCTGCAAAAGAAAAATCATTAGCAGTTTTCAAATATATAAATTAGTAGGTGCGGTCATTATACCCGTATGTACATACAGATAGAATTTGCATAGAAAGTCACATAACCATGAAAAAGAAAAGAAAACAAAAGACACATAATTATGTTAGATCGTATACAATCACCCATTTCACTAAAATATTAAATTAAAAAAAAAAAACCGGGATCAGGGCTATTTTAAAATAAACCAATGTAAGCGTTATGTTTTTTCTGTTATTTTAAAATATAGTAAGTAACGTATAATGGTGTAACAACGACTCAATTACAAATTTAACATTACACACGGAATAAATTACGCAATGATAAAATCGACACGTTTAATATTTTTGGTAAAGTTTTAATTTTAATATTTTATATTCTACTTCATACTGGGAAAAAATACGCGAAAAAGACTCAAGTTGGGTTAGGTGTTAAACAAGGGGGATTTTTAATTTTTGTATTAATTGTGTCTAATTTTTCATTGTGTTTTTTCTTCCAGAGTAATTTAATTATATAACCCCTGTACTAAACATAAGGTAAAATTTGTACTATGTATAATCCTATACATTCGCATGTTTTCATTAAAGCGTTCAAGCAGAATCCATCAAGATACTGGGTGTTGTGGCTGTACACCCCCGAAACGCCGGGCAATTGAAAATGATGAAGTTGCTAGACATTCGACCCTTTCCGTAGCCTTTATTGCTCGCAACACAATTTATCAACTAAAAAGAATTCTTTGGCATAACCGTGTTCTTCTCTTCTGCTCTTCTGTAGGTATTTTCTGCTCTTTACATCCCTTTTGCAACACGATTTTTTCTCTTGCTCGGTCTGCAATAATAATATTCCAGCATAATCAGGTTGCGTATGCATGGCGTGATACGCCATTTAAATATACAACTTACGAAACTTGTATGAATGAGGGTATATTTAATAAAATATACAAACATTTTTTTTCAATAGGTCCACAAATACATAATATTTATAACTTTTTCAAAAAGAGCAAAATAATTTTGTTGTGACTTTATTAATAGATATACATAATTAAAATATACTTTGTTTTCACTTCTTATTTATTGAAAATATCAATGTGTTTCAGGGCAATGGTCCCTTCAAAAAGTATACAACGTGTCTTACCAAATTAAAAATCGAAGTATATACAATATAAAAAATAATAATATAGGCATGGAAAATGAATAAATAATTAAGTACTAACATAAAAACAAATTTAATACATAACTATTTGTAAAAAAAAGTTATTTATAATGTTCAATTTACTGTTAAATTTATTTTTTATTTTTAAAATAAGTGCTTAAGTAGCAATAATTATTCCGAATTTTTTAAATCATCTTTTGGCTATGGATCATTCTTTTGAAATTAATAAAGTTTCACAAATTTTACATACAAATTATGCAGGATTACAATGGGATAAATTAGAAATTTTGGAAATAAGAAAAAGTCTTAATAGTAAATTGAATATTATAAATAACCAGGTCCTTTTTACAAAAAGTTATTTTTTAAATTTGTCTTCATGTTAGTTATAATTATTTATTTATTAACCATAATATATTATTTTTATTTTTTATTGTCTATACTTCGATTTTTGATTTGTTATTATACACTTTGTCCTGACAAAGGGACCAGTGGCCCTGAAATATGTTGATATTTTCAATAAATAAAAGGGGTAAACAAAGTATATTTTTATTGATTATAATACTTGTAATGTATATTAATTTTCAGTTATACTACTTATAAATATCCATAAGTACTCTCTAATCTTGAATAGAGCGTAGCTCATAATAAAGTGTTTGTGTTATGTTCCATCCGGAGACTAGCACCAACGACACCCATAGACACGGTCTTAAGCAAACATTGTGCTACGAATTATTGTATTGAACTTACACATTTGCTCGTCACTGGCTTGCACTTACAAATAAATTTACTTTTTCAGAGAATTAATTTTAATGTTAAGTGAGAAAAATATTATATGATTACTTGATTAGGATAAATAACAGTGTACTATTTAGGAAATTTCTAGAATATAAGTAAAGTTAATTTTAACTATATTAATAAGTTTAATAATAATAGTAATTAAATGTAGTGAATTGAAATTATACTTATTATATCGACTTACGTAATACATATGTTATCATATCCCTTATACTAGCAACTTACATAGTACATATTCTATACTATAATAAATATAATATAACTAAGTATTTAGTAAGCAAAGTAAAATATAATGAACTTTAGCCAAATAAAACATAGTGTACGTAGCGGATGTAGCGAGCACAGAAATGTGTCCACCCTTTAAAAATGGATTCGTGCAGGTATAAATGAATTCTAAGAACTAATTCTTTGTACCCGTTATTTTTTTCTACATGCGTAGGATCTCCCTCAAACATTGAGATCACTTTAGTCATAACTTTTAACATGTAAGCATCTTGTATTTTTGTTATTTGTGAAGGATGGCAAAATTTAAGCAAATGAGTTTATTATAAAAGAATTCAATATAAACTTAAACATCGCAAAAAGTGAGTTCCAGAGCAATAGCACGACAGATTGGTTGGTTGCAGTAAGACTTCAGTGCTTAATTTTATAAAAAAAATTAAAGTTTTTGCATGTCTGTTGCGAAAAAATGGTATCGGAAACAAAAAAAAGACATCTTCCGCCGAAGATCGGCTACTGAAGCGATTCTGTTTACAAAATCGATTCAAAAGTGCAGTAGTTATAAGAACAAAATTTATGCTGGTGGTTTGCAAGTTAGTGTTCATACTATACTCCGAAGACTACGGAATAGCGGTTTCCGCTATTATATAAATGCGAGGAGGTCATCAAAAAAGGCACTTTTTACTAAAAAAAAATGCGTTCCCGCCGCTTAGAATGGGCCAAAAGTATAAAAATTGGAGTGAGATCGAATGGTGACGTGTTATTTTCTCTGATGATAGCAAATTGAACCTTTTTGGTTCAGATGGTATCCAGATACGTGAGACGGAAGTCTGGAGAACATTTAAGCAAAGGGTGTCTCCAGCCAACAGTGAAACATTATATTGGACAAATGATCTGGGGATGTTTTTCTTTTTACGAAGTTTATTATTATTTACTTTACTCAATTGTAAGATAATAGGTACGTATAATTTTATGCGTCTTTTCATTTAAAAAAATATATATTAAAAACTTACTGTTGTAATTAAGAAATTGTATATTAACATTTTTCTATTTTCTCGCATGGACATAGTAAAACGCCTGCAAAAGAAAAATCATTAGCAGTTTTCAAATATATAAATTAGTAGGTGCGGTCATTATACCCGTATGAACATACAGATAGAATTTGCATAGAAAGTCACATTGTGATGAACCTGATAGATAGTAGGGCATCGCGGGCCTTGATACATTTAATAATAATTTAGTATAGCTCCTGGTCCGGCACCAGAGTTAGACATCCCATGGGGTGTGTGTTGAATATATAAGGCGAAGCAAATCTATAATACAAATCATTCCATTGCAAATCAATGTAAATCATATTCTTTTCACGGCTAACGATGTAAGATGACCCTAATGTGGGTCCTACTAAATAATGAAGGTTAGTAAGTAGCAAACCGTCGCGTTCAAAATACAATATATTGGATTATCAAATATTTCATTATTCTTATATGTGAGCGCGCGACGCTCTGCATGGCGCAAGAGGGGCACGACTGCCAATTGCGTTGTAACTATATAATGAACGCTGAATAAATTATATTCTTCTATGAAATATTATAAATAAAGTATTCTATACAATATTAATACTCTGCCTGTGCTAACTATACATTTAACTAAAATATATATTATTAACTGGAAATAATTATTCTGTGAAAATTTGCGCTTTTGAATGCAAAATTAACTAAAAATATTAACTAAAATATTTCTAATTTGCTGTTGAATATTACCTATAAAGATATTGACTAAAACTTTTGCTTTGAATGGAATATTAACTACTTCTCTCATCAAATTCTGCAGCAAATATTCAATGAAATTATAGGAACTAAAATATTTCTATCATCTTGGGTTCGCATACTATATTGAAAATACCTAATGCCCTTTGCATTTACTAAATGTATTACCTAAATAACCACAGCTATACCAACCTGTCCGTCAGGGACGAAACATAAAACACAGTTATATTCCTAAAAGTGCTACCTCTTACGCGACAAAAATACCTATTGCAGTCGGGCTATGAATATGAACTATTTCCGCCTCATAATGGCGCCTGGAACCAATACTAAAAACCTCACTATAAATAATAAATGCGACTAAATCTCGATAAATACAATATATACTATTCGTAATACGTCGTTGAATTGGCACATGAATCGTCTAATGGATGAAGGACCCCGTTGTGTATCGTAATAACTTCAAATTCTTTTATAGGAGAAGTGTGGAAACAATTGCATAATATTACGTAATAAAAACATCTAACGAACCTAATAATCGATACATTTATGTTACAATAAAATACATACACTAGAAAGAATTCGTGTATTAGAAATAAAACATTTTCGATTTGAGACAAACCAGTAAAATCGTTCGAACGGCGCAAAGGGAAAAATTCACACATATTAAATAACACTGAAATTAATAATTATAAACAGTTTGTATTAGCATATTCTTACCTTGAATGGTTCCATCTTAGACGTGCATGAACCTGTTCATATTAATTCCGTGGGGAAATAATACATATATGTGCTATCTACGAATTAAGACATTTTTGAAGCAAAACTTCTTTATAAATAAGTAGATAAGGTCTCGGGGATGGTTTGTTCGAAAGGATTCTACAACAGCCCGTGAGTTTATATGAAATAATAGTTTCTTTGAATGCTAAATTTTGTTTTTTTTAAACCCTCAGCATCTCTGCTGAGAGGGGTAGAGGCTCCGCGCCCGCCTAAACCCGGTGGCCGACTTCCTAAGTGACTAAACGGCCCCCCTTGTTCCTCCGGAACTTACTGCATCCCGAGACTCTATCTCTTCTTTACGAGATGTGATCCTGTGACGCCTCTCTTTTAGGCTTATAATTGAGAAGGCCGTACTCTTTTGGTACGAGTTTCTGATGATGTGTGTTGTCTTGAGGCGCCTTTCTTTTAGGCCGGTGTTTGAAGAATCACGTACTCTTTTGGTACAAATTGATGACGACATTATCCTCCTTTGCGGGCATAGTCAGCGATGTTACAAATTATTGTGCAATCTCATTATGCCTTTTCAGAGCGGCGTCCCACGATTCTGCATCTTGCAACATTTACTTTGGACAAATGTTAGAGTGTTAGTAACATATTTATAATATCCCAGCTATTCCATATGATTGAATGATTTTTATATTTATTCTGGCCCTGTCTTTCTTACAGAGGACGAAATAGACGTTAACGTTTTCTATCAAGGTTTTACAGCATTCAAGCATGGAAATCCTTCCAAAGACAAAGGGAACCTTTTTGTTGGTTTAAGTAGTTTGCGCCAGATGAGGTTAGGTGTTCGGTTTATTGACGACCCCGAGCAACAAGGAGGACCCCGCCTTTAAGGGGCCCTGCAGGGGCTTGTGCGGGTTCCACGCCCAAGTGCCGGCAATCATCCACCCCTCATCCAGCTAGGCTAACACAAACCAGATATCCCCAATCTTTAGTTAGATCTCCCCATTCTGTCCTTTACTCGTCTTTCTGAAGCTACTTGTTAAGCCAGATGTACCGAGGTACTCAAATCATAAAGACTTGGCTGAAGACCGGATTGCGCAATACTTATGCAACACAATTATTATAAGGCAACTAAGCATTTCTTATAGAATTACGTGTATTCAATTATTAGTAAAAATAGTTTGAAAGTCCCCATACTTTAAAATATATTCGTTCGGAAGAATTTCTCGTACGATTTGGATTGATATCTGGTTATGCAATACATAACGCGTCGACAATATTATGAATCTATTACGCACTGCTTATAGAGCTCCGTAAAATCAATTGTTAATACAAATGGTATGAAAATCCCCAAGCATCAAAATATATTCGTTTGGGAGATATTCCCGTACGAATTGAGCCAAGATCACACAAGAAATCGTGATATTAATTATACATTATTGCTCCGATTTTAAATCTTCCCAAGATAAATACATTTCAATAGTGAAAATAATTAATCGATAGATAATATAAATGTGTTCCTTAGCTGTTACACAGTGGCGGTATGATCCTCTCTGGTACTGATGAATGGTAGATTCCTCCATAAGTCCGGGCAGCAACTCCGTCCGCAAATGCTGTTCTGGAACTCAGGGCTCCGTCGGTAGTCTGTTGGGCAGCGCTCCCGCTCGCAAGTCTGGTCTCGAACTGAAGGGCCCTGAGTATTTCGTGTTCGCTCCTTTTATACTCTCGATTGCACCATATCTTCGAAATCCACGCTAGTGCAGTGACTCATCCTATGAGCGATGACCTCACCGCCGGCGCTCGCCATTGGCCGGATTCAGCCATCAGGACGGTCGCCTCCGGCTCAACCCGTCGAAAGGTAACGCGTGCCTGTGATTGGTCCGTTTCGTTAAAATAAGAGTAAAGCACTCGCTACACGCGAGACCTGCTGTTCCGTTTCATAAATAATAACGGCTCGTTCGCACCTACTCACAAGGTCGAGTCTATTAGGATTGGCAAACGATATTAATTTAACACAGAATTATATCTATGGTATAATAAAGATCTAAGAAATATTACTTGTATAGCTGAATATTCAATATTTTGTTAGCCTCTTGTAATACATAGAATCTTAAGAAGAAATATATCAGGCTTTTACTTTTAAACGATTCCAAACAGAAGAAATATATTTTTGATGTCCATACTTGACTTTTTTGAATATTATTATTTTAAGATTTTCTAAATTTATTAAATCTATCTCTATGTCGACCATCACAGCTTCCCCCTTATTTAGAGAGAGGAATGATCTATCAGACCAAGCCTATCTGCTAAATAACCCAATAGGATAGTATATTTCGTGATACTTATCAAGAGTTTCTAAAATTCCTTTTAAAATAAATCGTTGTTCTTTCCTTTCCCCGCGTACTATATTTCATTAGGGTAGAATTCCTTTTCAATGGAATCCTTTTTGCGTATTTAAAGCTACTGTAAACCATCTGCCTATCATTCAAATGAAATGTGTACAACTAACATGAATATAAGATTTGAAAGCAAAAGGGACTGTATCTAATTTATTCAATTGATTGAAAAGGTTCGATTCTTCATAATCGATTGGATGCCTCAGTAATCTCATCATTGTGTCTGCTAACCACTCAAGCTCCATCCTGTTATCAACACTTAAAAGGAACACTCCTTCCCCCACTTTGTTATCCTCCTTGCTTCCCTTACAATGGTGCACTCCTAGTGTTCACCACCTCGCAACTCTATACTACTTTCCCCAGCATATACCTCCCTTCCCCCAGAATATACTCCCACTAACACTCCCCACATCCCCTTCAAGCTATACAAACCAACTCAACCGAGTAAATATTAACTGTATATTTCTCCTATGAAATGCGAGCTACGATAAATCTGAAGTTCCAGAATTATGTTAACCTACGAATTAATGTACAATCTATTCATATAAACTTAACAAACAGCTTCCTAATATAAAGAGCAAACTCTTCCCCCAAACTATACACACTCTTCTATTTCTAACTCGTTTCGTCCTGTTTTCATCAACCCCATATTTTCCCCCGCTGATGAAAGAATCTCAAGTATATTCAACATTATAAAATTTAAAAGTTTTCCTTTAACAACGCAAACATGTTTAAGAAGTACACTGTTACAAATCAGAAGTGGTAAACCCTAATATCTGTACTAGCTGTAGTAGTCATCACCAACACTGATATCCACATAAGATGTATGTGTGTAACTGAATCAAGAGTTTTCAACGTATAATTCGGCTTGCTATACGACTGGAATCTATTCAAGATCCAAACGACTAATCTTCCTACCCTAATCTAAAAGTAATGGTCACGACGACGCATGAAGGTGAATGAAGCTAATGATTTCGTTATGCTACTACTATTTAATCTACTAAAAATCTATTTTCAATTTTTTTTTTTTCCAAAATGTTCCAGAAGAATTCAAAAGCTCTCCTGAAAAATTTCTTTTTTATTTTATTTTATCACTATTCAAAAGGATTTCTACATACACCCAATGTATAGTAAAAACAATAAATGCTTAATCAATCATAGCGTTACGACTTCTCAAAACTTGAAGAAACTCACATATCGTTAATTCCGGATTTACTTTTGTATTATTTCCAAGAAGATTGCGCCCAAAACCAAAACAACCCCAATATAGATACGTACGAAATTTGAAGTAGTGAGATGTTTATTTCTACTCTGCCTATAAATAAGCTATATCAACGTATATTGTAATATAATATTTATTAATGAAGATAAAACAATTTCAATTAACGTTGCAATGAAGCGAAACAAAGGAATATATATAAAAAAAAACAAGTCCAATTTTTAATTATTCGTTACTAAGAGTATATATATATTGCGCTCTCTATTACCGCTTCCTATAGACTAATACTAGCGAAGGCTCAAAACTTTCTCTGATTTCCGCTAGATGGCGGTAGTATGACCATTTTAATTCATATGCCAGGCCGTCTTGTAAATAAAAATGGAAGTAATTTTATTCTTGTAATTCAAATCAAAATAATTTTAGATCAAAACAAGAAACTCAAATAATTATTTCGTGCAACAATACGCGTCTGTGTTTATATTACGAACAAGTCTATCAATCCTGCATACAACAAAGAAATTATAATTAGTTTGAATAACCAGAACCGTATATAACTGTGTATAACAATTAAGAACACATTTAGATAATTAGAATAATTAAGAACCATAATAAATCAATGAAGGAAATTATTATTTTTTTTCAATTAATTCAGCAACATTGTAGATTGACATTTTATTTTTTTAGGACAATTTTTAATATAACACCTTGACGATAAAAAGGTATCTCCGAAACATGCACGTGAAAGTTATCAAATAATATAAGTAGATTTGTAAGAATACTATAATCAATAAATTTTTTGTGTAATTATTATCTGTAAAAATTTAGCTGAATTTAAAGATCTTTTTTTTTTCAAATATAGAAACCCTTTTTAATATCCATAAGACAAATATATAACAAGTGTGGATTTATTTAATTTACATTAACCTTAATTTAATTAAGATTAATTTATATTAATTTTTAATTATGAAACCAGACGCATAATTATTAAAATATTTTTCGCATTTGTATCATAATTGTACATAACCGAAAGAGAAAAGTAAATATTATAAAACATCGGATTTATAATTTTTTTTATAAAATAAAATATATATCAAATGTTCACATGGCAAAATCCGTTTAATATAATTCTTGTGTACCCCGTATACTAAAAGTTTTCGGTTTTATATCTTCTTTTCTTTTAGATTCATATATTCTCGTGTTTATATTTTCTACTAAATTGTTATCCGGTTTTTTATATTTATTTTTACTTTTATATTTTTCTGCTATTATTATTAATTACTATTGCATAACTCGCAAGCGAAAATATTTGCCACTGAACAGATTTTATCTAGCGTGGGTTAATTATTAGTTTATATTAATATAAGAAATTAAATTAAAACCGAATTTTAAGCTATCATAAACCCTCCGTGGCGCGCGCTGAAATCTGTCGCGGTGATCTGCCCGTAATACAGGTGTATATTTTTGCATTTCGGGCGCCGTGCGAATCCGTTCGGCGTAGCTAACTGTCTTTTCGTACTAGCCCGAGCGCGAAGGTCGAACTTGTTAAACCTTAAACCCTCAAACGTCTCGGGTCTCTGCCGCATCTTCCACGCTTGTGCCGAAACGTGTCCGCTCGCGTTATATAGGGAAACCGTCGCCGGTCTTTCTAACACGCAGCGCTCGCAAACCCGGCGGCTTTGGCCGTGTTCGGTGGTATATTTGCGAAACACAAACACAAACGCAATAATTAAAACCATTCAAATGTGAATCGTTTGAATCTCAACTACATATTTGTTATACTGCGATTCGCAAATCCCGACGGCCTAGGCCGTGACAGTGGCATACTTGCGAGAAAACAAATGCAATAATTAAAACCTTTCAAACGTGAATCGTTTGAATCCTAACTACATATTTGTTATACTGCGATCCGCAAATCCCGATGGTCTTTTTTAGATTGTGACGGTGGCATACTTGTGAGATCGCATTCAAACAATTATTAAAATATTTTTCAAATGTGAATCATTTGAATTCAAACCACATAAAATGAATGAGATATGAAATAAATCACATATTCTATAAAATGGAGCAATACTTTTACAAAGAAACAGGCATTCCAAAATCGAACTAATATATCACAAGGACCAAAATTACTACAATAATTTTCGTTCACAAAATATTAAATAATAAAAATGCCAACTATCTATATGACAAACAACCTAAAGAAATTTCTAATACCTAGTATCACGTTTGTCTACAAATCTCAGTACGTGGTTCACATAAATGCTCAATCTTTTTTCTTTGATGTCACGGACCGTGGTCCGCGATTGTTTAAATAAAACCGCTTTTATAATCAAATATTTTCTTTCATTTATAATATTAACTAAACCAAAATGATTTTTTTTTTTTTTTTTTACTATGCAAATGAGTCCAACGAATACGCTCCTGTCTGGTCACCGGCACCACTGTGATGACCCAGGTAGATAGTGGGCATCCTAATCAAATCGAGCAGACTGTATTTAATGTCGAAATGATGTTCAATTAATATTATAAAGCATTTTATTGTATTTCAATATAAATCGTTCTCCTGGTCACGGTAAGCACTGTTATGATCCCGCATGATAGTGGGTCTTCCTAACGTATTAACGATGAATTTTGTATTAATAATTTATTTAAAATGTCGATGCTTACTCGTCGCGAGTTGATATTTAATTTTAGCTATTATATTCAATTAATTTGCCAACTCCTGGCCGCGGCTAACAATGTGATGAATCCTATGGGGTGACCCGTCAAAAATACGTCGTGGTAAATAATATTAAATAATATAAATTTCATTGCAATGAATAAAGTCATTTGCCGTATGATGTTAGTGAAAATAGTTGTATGGCTCGGGTGGCAACGGCTGAGGTCGACAGATACGCTGTAGCTATAAAAGGATCGCGGAATAAAATATTATACCTTCTTGAAATATTATAAATAATGTATTCTATACAATATTAATACTCTGCCTGTGCTAACTATACATTTAACTAAAATATATATTATTAACTGGAAATAATTATTCTGTGAAAATTGCGCTTTTGAATGCAATATTAACTAAAAATATTAACTAAAATATTTCTAACATCTTGGGTTCGCATACTATATTGAAAATACCTAATGCCCTTTGCATTTACTAAGTATATTACCTAAATAGCCACAGCTATACCATCCTGTCCGTCAGGGACTAAACATAAAACATAGTTATATTTCTAAAAGTGCTACCTCTTACGCGACAAAAATACCTATTGCAGTCGGGCTATGAATATGAACTATTTCCGCCTCATAATGGCGCCTGGAACCAATACTAAAAACCTCACTAGAAATAATAAATGCGACTAAATCTCGATAAATACAATATATACTATTCGTAATACGTCGTTGAATTGGCACATGATTCGTCTAATGGATGAAGGACCCCGTTGTGTATCGTAATAACTTCAAATTCTTTTATAGGAGCAGTGTGGAAACAATTGCATAATATTACGTAATAAAAACATCTAACGAACCTAATAATCTATACATTTATGTTACAATAAAAATACGTACACTAGAAAGAATTCATGTATTAGAAATAAAACATTTTCGATTTGAGGACAAACCAGTAGAATTGTCCGAACGTTGCAAAGGGAAAAATTCACACATATTAAATACCACTGAAATTAATAATTATAAACACTTTGTATTAGCAAATTCTTACCTTGAATGGTTTCGTCCTAGACGTGTATGAACCTGTTCATATTAGTTGCGTGAGAAAATAATACATATATTTGCTATTTACGAAATACGACATTTTTGAAGCGAAACTTCTTTATAAATAAGTAGATAAGGTCTCGGGGATGGTTTGTTCGAAAGGATTCTACAACAGCCCGTGAGTTTATATGAAATAATAGTTTCTTTGAATGCTAAATTTTGGTTTTTTAAACCCTCAGCATCTCTGCTGAGAGGGGTAGAGGCTCCGCGCCCGCCTAAACCCGGTGGCCGACTTCCTAAGTGACTAAACGGCCCCCCTTGTTCCTCCGGAACTTACTGCATCCCGAGACTCTATCTCTTCTTTACGAGATGTGATCCTGTGACGCCTCTCTTTTAGGCTTATGATTGAGATGTACGTACTCTTTTGGTACGAGTTTCTGATGATGGGTGTTGTCTTGAGGCGCCTTTCTTTTAGGCCGGTGTTTGAAGAATCACGTACTCTTTTGGTACAAATTGATGACGACATTAGCCTCCTTTGCGGGCATAGTCAGCGATGTTACAAATTATTGTGCAATCTCATTATGCAGCAACTCCGTCCGCAAATGCTGTTCTGGAACTCAGGGCTCCGTCGGTAGTCTGTTGGGCAGCGCTCCCGCTCGCAGGTCTGGTCTCGAACTGAAGGGGCTGAGTATATCGTGTTCGCTCCTTTTATACTCTCGATTGCACCATATCTTCGAAATCCACGCTAGTGCAGTGACTCATCCTATGAGCGATGACCTCACCGCCGGCGCTCGCCATTGGCCGGATTCAGCCATCAGGACGGTCGCCTCCGGCTCAACCCGTCGAAAGGTAACGCGTGCCTGTGATTGGTCCGTTTCGTTAAAATAAGAGTAAAGCACTCGCTACACGCGAGACCTGCTGTTCCGTTTCATAAATAATAAAGGCTCGTTCGCACCTACTCACAAGGTCGAGTCTATTAGGATTGGCAAACAATATTAATTTAACACAGAACCATATCCATGGTATAATAAAGATCTAAGAAATATTACTTGTATAGCTGAATATTCAATATTTTGTTAGCCTCTTGTAATACATAGAATCTTAAGAAGAAATATATCAGGCTTTTACTTTTAACCGATTCCAAACAGAAGAAATATATTTTTGATGTCCATACTTGACTTTTTTTGAATATTATTATTTTAAGATTTTCTAATTTATTAAATCTATCTCTATGTCGACCATCACAACTTGTACTATGAAAATAGGACTAACTTGAAAAGGCCTCGAACCATCAACCTCTGGATCACTAGGCGAGCGTCATGACCACTACACCAACAAGCTACTCAATTATTAATATTTCACCTCTAATATTTTCGTGTCATCAAAATCGCAATTTAATTGATATAAAAAACACTGCCATCTAGAAATTATTATTGATAAATGTGTAAATTTTATTAATGTTAATTATTTTCCTAATTCAGTCCTTTGTAAAATGTAAACTTTGGTAGGTCGCGGTAATAATACCATTTGTATAAGACAAAAAAATTCACTTTGTATTTTGAAAAGAGAAGGAACTGTTGGATGATACCTGATTATGCTCCAAATTATATTGTGTTTTCACTTTAAAGGCTTAATGTTAAATATGAAATTGACTATTTTGAAGCCATTTTAAACTAGATATGTTTTATTGTCATTCGAAATTCTAAGAAATCTCTTAAATATCGTTTATCTGTATCTACATTTAGCATGAACAGAGAAAAGTTAGTTTATCGGTACCAAACCTACCGGTAAGTGGATAATTTTATATTAATTATTATGGAAAGACACAATTGCAATAAATTAAGATGAATGACAGTAATTACATAAAAATGCACGAAAAAGAAAAATTCATAAGTAGTAAATTATTAAAAAAGTGTATAGAAGTATGTATACATTTTTTATATACATAAAAATAATATATACAGATTACCAACGTAGCCTGCATATTAATTAATTTATTTTTTGAAAATATTTTATTTAGTGTACGGTACATACCTAGTTATGTATTTTAATTATTTTATTGAATACATAAATATATTACGGAGGAATATCTAAAATATCCAACTCTGTATTTAGAACATTTTTTAGAGATATTCACATAATTAGAGGCAATGTCAACTCAGTTTACATCATCGGAGAGAGAAGGTTAATGGTTCTAGTCCTGTGTAACAGCGCTACTACTTTCCAAGACAACAATAATGAATACAGCACAGTGGCCGTCCCTCCCCCGGAAAATGTTGATTGGCAGCCTGTCTAATTATACCCTCGCCAGGTCTCAGAGCGAGCTCCCTGGCCGCGACGGTGCTCCACGATTATTACCCACCGTACCAGGAAATCGTTTAGCTCCGCTGCGATTGTAAATAACTTGAAACAATGGTTCATTTAACGGTCGGACGTTTTACAACCCGGCAAACATAAACTCTGATCGATGTGATTGTGTAATCTCTAAATCCACGGTTTAATGAGCAACGCAAATAAATCTCGGGTTACGGGATTCGCGAGTCGCACCGAGTGGGGCGAATACGCGCATAAATCGTATCCATTATGTGAGCCACTTTCTAGGGTAAAGTGTACAATTTGTCGGCGCTCTACATTTTTTCTTCTACCCGCGACAACCTTCCATTTTAATTTTAAAAAATAAAATAAAAACATCCTACTCCTGTGTGAACATATTTAGATAATAACTAACTAACCATCACGCAGGCCGATAGGCAGAGAGGATAGGACGCCATATTCTTCTATCTTGGCAAATCACTTTTGCTTCGGCTACATTCATACATCTTCTCATACAAGCTCTACGGTTGTTGAGACTTTTAACAGGCCATCCTCCAATACTTGTAGTATCTGATCATGCCAGGTCTTTCGTACGGACGCACTCTATTCCTGTTGCCTTCAACACTCGCCCCATATATTTTCTTAACCATTCTTTCCTCACTCATACGTTCTACATGACCAAACCATCTCAGCACTCCTTTCTTTATTCTGTCTACCACACTACAGCCATTATTACATTCTCTTCTAATTTGTTCATTCCTCACTCTATCGACCAACGATTTTCCACACAAGCGCCTTAGTGACCGCATTTCCACCGCATTCAGTCTACTTTCATTCCTTTTTTGGCAATTTCAGGTTTCACTTCCATACATCTGAGTTGGCACTAGAACGCCATTATGTACCGCTAGTCTTGCTTCTTTTGACAAGTTCTTACTGGCCATAATGGCATCCAGAGTATCATTATAGGTGTAATTTAATATTACTCGTAGGTATGTAGTCAGCCGCTGAAGAGTAAAGTAAATCCCGACTTGCATTCCTTTACGGATATTGTTTTTTAAGGGCTTACACAACCGTGACTGGATTATAGAAATTTGAAGCTATCGTGGTAGGTATGTGAATTTTTAAACGAATTACATTGTCTCTTCTTTTGCGTTTTTTTCGAAACTCTCCTTTTCAGACTGGTAGAGATGAGATCTCAAAAACTATTAGGCCGATTTTAGTACATATCTTACTAATATCCAATAACATTATCTACGATATAAACTTCGCCATTTGCTTATTATATTTTTTTTAGGAAAATAATGAAATTATGTTGAAACTGATCTCACTTGCACAAAATAATTCAATACGCTACGTCATAGACCAGAAAATAATTAACTTTTTCATTTCGCTCAAACCTGGCGATATTATTATCTCCGCCACTTTGAAATTTTCAAAATAATTTCTTAATGAAAAATATAAACCAATGTACGCCGTAAATAATGATAGCAAAACAAATTTTATATGTACAATTGTTACAATGTACAAAAGAGTGAAAAAAATTTAATTATTTTAAAATTGCCTAAAATCTTACTGCCGGTCAGTATTTATTTCAATAAATATTTCATTTCTATTATTGTTTATTAAAATATTTAATTATTTATTTTTATATTTATTATTTGGGAAGAATGCCTATGTCTGTTGTTTTAATATATATTTTTTGTAATTTTGATATGATAACCTTTATCCGAGCATATTTTTTTAGTAGAAATATGTTATTAAATAATTGAGACTCTTGAGATAAACACATATGTCGTATATTAAAGTGCCGACAACTGTATCCTTTACCCTATCCCCCTTTGATCCATTCTTCTGTCAATGGCAGGTAGCTGAAAGGTATTTCAAATGTTACTTCAATATGCCCAAATTGTTTGACGGTGTGAAATTACAGCGCAACTTCAAAAGGTTACATTTACTCAATTTAATCTCTTATCTTCAAGAATATTGTGCTGTGTGCTATCCTAATAATAATGATTTCGATATCTGTCTGCCTGTCTGTCCCTAACTTCCAAAAACGGCCTAACTTCTATTATAAAAACTTCTTTTTTCCCTAGCAATTATTATTAACTAGCTGTGAACGGACATTTTTGAAGGGTTACAGCTAGTTCATAATAATATTAGATAATTTATTTAGCAAAATTTAAGTGACAATTTTATCTTAAGGGCCCTCTACGCAACGACTGTTTGGTCCCGCACTTGTATATTTTGAATATATGCATTTTTTTGATATTATTTTATGAAATGGTGCATTTTCAATGTTAATTTATGCTTCTGATGCATTTAATTCCACGCTCTTGCGTGCCCGTTCACTGAACGTCTTCTGGCTGATCTCTTCAACCCTTCTTGTAGTTGAAATGGAGGCTGACCTGAGAATATTTCGTCTCCCATTCTAGTTGTCCCTACAGAGACGCCATGTTGTGTGTCACCTTGTACATCGAACAACACAATTTAAATTCTGCTCAGAGAAACGAAGCCAATGTGCAATAGTTCACGCAAAAGGGATATTATGTGCGGGAATTTTCGTATAATATTATCCGTGCCGCCGCATTCAAATGACGTAATATATATCCAGGTGAAACCTTTAATGTTTATAATACATCTAACCCCCCCCCCTCCCGTCTCCCAACCGTCCTTCTGGAGTTAGGTATTTGATTGTTAAACTTTTTAATTAAAATAAATTATAGAAGTCTCATATATAAAATAATAAATAAATAAATCATATATATAAAAATATTGTTATACTTTTTACATTTTCTCAAAATATCAAATAAATCGCACTAGAAACAATTGAATATGCATTGTCACAAATAATACACAATTATTGTGAAAGTTTCAGAGCTCTAGCTAGTCGGGCAGTCGATGATATTTTCGTTTCGATTATTTAAATATTTTTGTCATCAATTGTAATAATTCCGGTAATTAATGATCAATTCGACGCATTTTAGTTTGTTTATTGATAAAAATAATAAGTAGTCGAGCCTTTTAACAGGGTCATCCATCCTCTTTCGCGGACGCCCTTTATTCCTGCTGTCTAAAACACTCGCCCCATATATTTACTTAACCATCCTTTCCTCATTCATATGTTCATATTAAAAAAAAAATACTATAAAGAAGTTACGGATATTACACGAAGTTTCGACGGATGGATGGACGGACGGACAGACAGCAAAATTATTATAATTAGGATAATTCACAAAGTATACAAATTTCTTTTGCGTTATGTTATTTGTATGTTTTATTTTTAATTCCTTATTCCATCTTAATCAAGTTAGAAACAAGATGCAAAAGAGGTTTCTATAATTTGCCAAAAAATACTTTTTGGCGTTAGGTAGGTTTTGCTAAATTAATTATTTATTTTTATATTTATTATTTGGGAAGAATGCCTATGTCTGTTGTTTTAATATATATTTTTTGTAATTTTGATATGATAACCTTTATCCGAGCATATTTTTTTAGTAGAAATATGTTATTAAATAATTGAGACTCTTGAGATAAACACATATGTCGTATATTAAAGTGCCGACAACTGTATCCTTTACCCAATCCCCATTTGATCCATTCTTCTGTCAATGGCAGGTAGCTGAAAGGTATTTCAAATGTTACTAATTGAGACTACTCATGTGATACTACCACATGATACAACACATGCATTTATGAGTGCTGTAGGTATTAATCACCCTAAATTCGGATAACAAATAGAAATGAGCAAAGAGAATACTCTTTTTAATGTCATTTTGTATTCGGAAGGGCCGTTGCCCAGCACTAGTGAACACGGTGTTTCCTGCCGCGGCGTGTTGGCTCGGTCCAGAATTGAAAAGTCCGAAGAGTCGTTAAGTGTTCCGCGCTTTGCTTCCCTCCAAGCCGAACATTTCCCGATAATTACACTCCGAGAAGGAATTACACCGGGAGCCCTCGGCTCTTCCCGGAGGCGACACTCCCGAGTATTCTGCCTCCCGGGGGACGCCGGGAATCTGACAACTTTTATTAGTTCATCTCGTTAAAATCTCTTAATAAAGTATATACAGTCGGACTCGGTTATAACGAGCTCGGGTATAAGGAGATATCGGCTATAATGAGTAAAACTATGAATTGATTTTGATTTGCGCGTATTCCCATACAATTGTTCTCGGTTATAAGGAGCGCGATTCCTGGATATACGGAGCAAATTTTAGAAACTCTGCATACATATTTGCTTGAGTTACAGAAAAAAAAACAAGTACGTACTCATAACAATTAAATTTGCTTTTAAAGCAGCTCGCACTTAATTAGGGTTCATTTTATGATGTACACAAACTTGTGTGCCCAAAAATGCCACGTGCGCAGGCAAACAATAGTTCGTCGACATTTCTTATCAAAGAAATGCCGAACTGAAAGTCGAGAACTGTCATATAACTCCGATTATTGGGGATTTCCAAAATTTTTGTGGTGACAGTTTATTTTATGCAGTTTACTGTATTAGCATTTAAAAGCCTAGTCAGTTAAACGCGAATTGTTCTATCGGAAACATGTCCGCGAAAAGTCGAAATTATTCGTGAACGCGGCGCCAAAAATTCCGAGGTCTGTAAAAAGTTTTCCTTATCGTCTTCTACAGTTTCATCACTCTGGAAAATTAAGGATGTTTATTTAGCTGCTCTTGAAAATAACATCACACAATCAAAAAAATTTAGAAAGTGAAATTTACCTATACCGGATATAAGGAGTCCCGGCTATAAGGAGCAAATTTAGTCGGTCCCGTCGCGCTCGTTATAACCAAGTTCGACTGTAAAATGAAATTCCTTATTTTCTCTCGGCACAAAACTGAACCACAAAAGCGTATTTCAGCGAGTAAGAGATTTTTCACCTCCATGTTAATAAAACTCGTTCTTAAAATTTAATCAGCTGATGAATAAAATTTATGTTAATATTTGAAACTGTGTTGTAAAATGAATTCATATTTCAGAATTATCGCTAAAAAGCCAATAAAACAAGATTGGATGTACATACTTCTGTTTGTTTTGTTATCATCAGTACTGACGTTTGTGTGGAGCCTGGATCTAGCGAAGAGGAATGTATTTTTACGTGCTTTTATGAAGCTGCACTTGTCTGTCGGCCAGAAATCTTGTAATCAATATTTGACCCACTTCTTGACTAATAAACGCTCTAAAATTTGGCAGAGACACGTATTTCGGTTGACAATACAATAATCATTAGTTAATTTTACAAAATCAGTTTAATTATTAAAAAAAATATATCCCGACGCGTTATTTATTATCACTCTTTTGATTTTATTAACATACACATTTACTGTGATCGCTCTTAGTAGTGAATAGAATGTAACCCTTCAAAAATAACGGTACTTTTACATTTCGGTTCCTAAGGAATGAGTATATATTTATTTATATAAAAAGAAAAGAAAAAATGCTATAAAAAAGGCGAAAAAATTACATATTTTTTTTTACGTAAGAAATGAAAAAATGTACCTACATAATATAAAAAAATTAAAAATTAAAAAAAAATACTATAAATAAGTTACGGACATTACACAAAGTTACGGGAACAGACAGGCAGACGGACGGACGGACAATGAAATTATTATGTTTGTTTTTTTTTATAAAAGCTAGCTTTTATTTTATTTCTTTAAACATAATATTATTTCAATGAAACGAAATTTTTGCGGTGAAGTTGCAATTTAAAACAAACAAACAAATTTGATGAATCACTTTTAAGGCATCGAAAAATATATATTTTATATGCGAACCCAGAACTCTGTCTTACCGATGGAATGGCTTATTAATTACATCTCTGTAACAAATTACTTTCTACTTCGAACTAATGTCATTCCTTGTGAAGAACTTACGTGTAAATTCAAAATTCAACGACAAAGTAAATTGGTATCTTGGTATAATCGGGAACTCATTCTCCCGATAAGAGAATATTCCGGGTTTGTTTAGCGGTCCCGGTCTTCATTCGTGTCCCGGTGTTAACTGCATATTTTTCGATAAGTAGATTTTTTTATATATAAATATATATATATTTTTTTTTTCTGTTATGTGGAATCATTAATAAGTCAATACTTAGATGATTTAAAGGTTAAGGTACGCCTTAAAGCGTAATTTTCCGTACAAAATAACACATTTAAGGCATACCTTACCTGTCATTAGTATTTGTTGTTTTTTAGAATCGTGCAGAAATACAAAAAAATCTTAATTTATTCTTAAAATTATATAGCATCTCTTTTCAATACTTTTAATATAAATACAAGTTGTTAAATGTTAAATATGTATTTAGATTGACAATGCCCGCACACGTCTCAGAAAATTAAAAAGGTAGAACTTAAAAAACAAGTGTTTTTATTTCCATATGTGTGATTATGGAGTTCTATAACTTATCTCTGAAACAATATAAAAGCATACCTTTACCTTTAAATCATCTAAGTATTAACTCTGAATTCGGGCTATTGTTTTCAAACCTTTTAGAATTTACTTATATATTTTATCAAAATAATAATTCATATTTTCTTTCCTCACTTACACAAGTTAAAGTTAAATTTATATTTTGTTAATTTTATTTATTTTTAATTAAATAAAAGAAAAAATATATTTATTCTTATTGGTCAATGGTAATATAAAAGAATCATATAATTGTCTTAATTTTTTTCATACTATTTAAGCTACACTTAATACAAAATTAGCTAGGTATTCGAATATTTAAATAAAAAGTACGTAGTATGTTGTGTTGTAGTCATTCTTAATCAGGCTTTTTTCTACAGAAATGCCAATATTTCTTAACTGTGTAGGTAGTAAAAAAATTTCATTAAACATAATTTGAAATTAAGTAAAACGCTAAAAAATCATTATCAGTATTTTTTTACAATAAGCATTTAGTAGTCAGAGAACTTAGACTTACTCGATGATTTGAGTTTCAAATTAAATTGACATTTAAAAATAAATTTTTATTTAAATGTCAATTTTTTTTATAAATTTACCGACATTATAACATTAAAATTTACCGTATAAGATTAAATATAATTGAATAATTATTGACATTTTTATTTTGTAGTCGGTTAAAGAACCATCAATAATAATCTCTTTGTGTAAAATGAGCAATGTTGTACCTAAATTAGTTGTGTGGTTACTGACGGCTCGGCGCGGTGTGTTGCAGGGCTAAGATGGTGATGGTGGTCCTCTCGCGGGCGGGCCGGGCGGCGCTCCCCTGTGGCAGCGAGCAGCGCGGATGGCTGCCCCAATGAGAGACGGCGCGCAGGACGCCCCGCGACCCCGGGCAGACAGGGCCGCGCCCAGGACCGAGCAGCCCAACAACTTCGAGTACGATGACAACGAGTGGGACATCGGCATCGGGGACCTCATCATAGACTTGGATGCCGATATAGAGAAGACGGACGAGGGCACGGCGGCGGGCGCCATGGCCAGCGCGGCCGGCGGGCCCGCCAAGGCCGCGGCCGCCAAGCTGGCGGACCACTCGGCCACCCTGGACAAGGGGCTCAAGATGAAGATCAAGCGCACCAAGCCCGGCACCAAGACCTCCGAGGCCAAGCACGAGATCGTCAAGTCCAACGAGCTCAACGGGGCGGCCTCGGCCGAGCCGCACGCCGAGGGCGGTCTGCCCGCCGCGGGGGCGCCGCCCGCGCGCCGCGCCTCGGCCGCGCACCGCCGCGACAAGGCGCGCGACAAGCAGCCCCCGGGGGAGCTCAACGGGGCGCCGCCCTCCGAGCCCCAGGCGCCCCAGGTGCCCCAGGGGCCGGCGGCGCCTCCCGCCGCCCCCCCCGATCCCGGCACCGAGCCCCCGCCGCCCAAGAAGCTCAAGACTGATTCCAAGGTAAGTCTTTATTGTCATTTCAAAATCTAAAATACCAAGAATAGAAGGAGATGAATGGAAGTAAGGGTAGGAACGGTGAAGTGGGTGGGATTCTTCATGGAGACATTTCGGACTCCTCGTCGTTCAATTAAACGTGAATTTGTTTATGTTAAGTCCGAGATATGTCTTATTTTGTTTTTTTAATTGTAAGAGTAGGCCTACAAAAGTATAATAATTCTATCAATGAGAGCATTCGTGATCGTGGAGCTGCACGGTGTCAATGTTAAATTTCTGTCATAATTCTGAATGTTACTTTTATAACATCCAGGCCCCTGGTTTTATTCTGCGAAGTCCTTGTCGATTTTTCCCCGCCTTTCCTTTCAGCCCGCAATAGCCTTTCCCCTAAAAATAACCAGCAGCGCCTTTCATCTGGTCGATCAATTGGATTTTACAATAATCTTTAAATGGTATTGGAGCGAATGAATTTACAATATTCGATATAAGTTAATAAGATAAGTCAAAATATTGGGAAAAAAATGTAAACTTTGAAGTCGTTTATCTTCAAAACTATTAATATTACGACATTCTTGCGCGAATATTTTCGACTCATAATTTATGCAGGAATATAC